>JAVJIF010021759.1:0-67099 GCA_038442645.1 Agave tequilana
TTTTAGAAGATTTTATTTTTAGATAAAATGTAAAGGATAGAGTAGTTGGTGGATTGCTCAAGTACATTACACACACACTCTTGATAGTTTTGTTTTTACCAAAGATTTTCTTTTAGGAAATACATGTTTGATTTTTGGTATTTCTTATATATATGTTTTAACCAAAACTAACTTTAGAGCTTAATGTCAAAAACATAGATATTTCACCATATTTGTGTAGTGGATCTTATCCATACACACTATGGCTTTAAAAGTTGTTTAAATATCTTGTTTTTGTATTTGAGATGTTTTGGAAAACAAAGTTTAGAAAATAAGTTTTGGAAAATACTGTTTTCATTTGAGCCAAATTTTCCAACTTACAAAAATGTCCAAATCATATGTAACATGTCTTGATTTTGTGCAAGCATGTTTGTTTTATTAAAGTAACGTGTTAAAACTATTTTGTAGATTTTTCAGTGTTTATGGGATTTTATTTTAGCCAAAAGACCAAGTTTTTAATCCCTATTTCAGACCTGACCTGGCTTCAACGGTCGACCGACGTGCACGCCAGTTCTGGCAGGAGGGCCGGCCGACCGACCCGGTCGACCGACCAGAGAGCTCTGCTCTCTGGAAAGGCCTCGGTCAACCGAGCGGCCGACCGGACAGAGAGTTTACTCTCTGTATCCTTGCCTCGGTCGACCGACTGGTCGACCGATGGCACAACGGTCTGAAATATGACCGTTGGCCGGTCGACCGGACGGTCGACCGACAGGCCTGACAGACTCCAACGGCTAGTTTTTCTAACCCTATAATTTGGGGGTTGGGCATTGTTTTTCACTAAGATTTTCAAGTGGGTTTTCACCATTTTTTCCTGAACTATTTAGAGGTTTTCCTCCACTTGATTTAGAGCAAATATTTCCAATCAAAGGAGAGATTTATCAAGAGTGTAAAAGTGATTTCTTTGAGTTTTCCTCCACACATTCTCATCCTTGTTTTCTCACAGACACTTGAGCAACCCTTGACATATTCATTCTATAGGAGTGTTCTTGTGAGAGTTTTTATTGTGATCAAAGTGTTTAGATCACCAAGAGATCTTTTCTTGTTTCTTTGAGGAGGCGGACAAGTGTGTTTTGCGGTGGTTTAGAGTTCGTGTGTGAACTCTTGTTTGAGTGCGGGCGGCCTCGGCGCTAGTGAGCTCGCGGTGTGTACGGGACTAGAGAGTCCGAGGGATTGTAGGTGTTGCGGCACCGAGGAGTGATCCATTGGGATCAAGCATAGTGGAAATCCTTCGTGTGTCGAAGACGGGGATGTAGAGCAAGTGTGCTCGAACCTCGAAACAAATCCCTTGTGTTTGCGATTACTCTCTCTCTCTTTGTCTCTTGTCTATATCTTGCATTCAATTATTGTGTTTATATTTATATGCTTGATATACTTGTGTGCTTAATTGATATACATGCTTGGGATTGTTTGCAAACACTTGTATTTAACCAAGAGAGCCAACGCGGCACCTCAACCTTTATTTGGGGATCTAGAGGAGTTTGTCCAGAGCCTTTCACGGGAATTCGGCAACACTCTTGTTTATACGTGGTGTTTAGTGTAAGAAGTTAATTCGGTCATAATAGTTTTAATTCCGCATTATTGGCATTTAGTGACCATTAGATTAGCCATCACCTATTCACCCCCCCTCTAGGTGAACTTACAGTTTGATGTTTCTAACATCGATATATGGAAGCTTAGGATGAGTGCTTATTTAAATGCCTAGATTTGCATGTCTATTTTGCCACTATCAAGAAATTTTTTTTGATAATGTCCAAGTACATTGAGGCTAATGCACAAACCTAGATGCACTAAAGCATATACTTAGCAAAGATTATTTATCTCTGATTTCTCATTGTGATTATGCTTTTACGTGTGGAACACATTGACCTCTCCCAAACTTCAAACAATAATATGTGGAGAAAGAATCTAGTGGAGATGTGTCCGAACCTTGCTTCATGGTTCAAGAGAATGACTCCCTTGAGGTACATTCGGAAACTCAACTAGATGATAGTGCGAGTTCTTCAGCTGATGACTATATAGATGCTGATGCATTAATGAAGAACTATCTATAGTTTGTGAAAACTTACTTGAAAAGTACCAAGTTTGAAAAAGAAAAACTTTAAATTAAAAGAAGAAATAAGGATTTATTTTCAAAACTTAACATGATTTTACAAGAGAGGGTTGAGATTTCAAGTGAAAGGGATTCCTTGAAAACCAACTTGACCTTGCTTTAAAAGGAAACAAATTTGAAAAATAAAATAATTGTAATGTTTGGAAGAGAAATGAGGTTTTATCTTTAAAACTTGAAATTATTTTAAAGGAGAACAGTTCTATGAAAATAAAATTGATTTAATTTCAAAAGAATGGATTTAGTTTCAAATGAAAATAAATCTTTGAAAATGATTTTAGATTCACATGTTTGCCATGCTATTTTAGCTGGACCATCTAGTGTATCTATTGCATGCTCCATTTCTTCTAATATTGAAAATGATATAATTATGTTAAGAAGAGTGTTGATTGTTTGGGCTCCACTTTGAGCCAATATGCCATGAACCACACACGATTGGAATCCATGTTTCGCAAGAAACATACTCCTCATATGCATGCACACAAAACACGGCATACACATGATCATCATGCTCACACACATAATTCTATGTATGCTCATGTGTACACTTGTACACATTGTGGACGTAAGGGCCACCTTGCAAAGTTTTTATTATGATAGAATACCAAATTCAAATTTTGCAAATAATTTGTTTGGGTTAGGAAGGTGCTAACCCCCATGGATCCAATAAGGCATGGGTACCAAAATTTACTCCTATTGTATTTGATGTAAGTGTGGGCTCTCACTTGACGTGAGAGTTACGTTGCCTTGATGATGGATGCGTTCCGAGCTAAATGGTGACACTTTTAGATGCATCACTTTCAAGGGATGTTTGGTGGGAGGACCACCATGTTTTGAGATCTAGAGATTAGCCCTAATGTTTGATAACTATCTCTAACTCCCATTTAGTTTATATGCTTTCATAGTATTGATTTTTAGCATGTTTTGATTTTTCATGTTCATTATACTTAAATGCAATGTTTATTAGACTTGTGATATACATATGTAGTATTTGAGATACACTCATATTTTTATGATTTACTTTTTATATCGTACTATAGTTTAGCTATTGTGTATATCTTAGCTCTAAAGCATGTGCATTTAATCTAATGTTCATATTTATATTTTATACTTCATATTTTGATTACTTATTAGATATAGTTTTCATTAAAACTTGTGTCTATACTTCTACAACTACTGAGCCACATTTGATTATTATATGTTTGTGCTTTATTGCTCAATTGTACCATTAGATGTACCTTTATAACCTAGTTTTGATGATTCTTACATTTTAACTTGTATTCCATCTTTATACATGTTTTTCATAAAAATGTGTTTAGCTTCATGTATATGTTAATTTTGTTTAAAACTAATAAATATACATTTATACTTTGAGTCACTTGCCTTCATACAAATTCTATTATGGACTCATTTATATTTGGGATATATGTACACTATTAGTTTCAACAAAACATACATATACCTTGATACCTGTTGAGTTTTGATGAAAATTTTAGTTTTGATGATCTTCTTCTTCTATTCCATGCTTGAAGGACTTCGTACTAGTTTGCAAGATTATCATAAAACTATTTGCGTAATACTTCATTTTGGTAGATTTTTCAAATTATATTAAAATTATTTTCAAACTCATATTTTCCAAAACCCCTACCATTCAAGGGCGGTTGGTTTGGCGACCATGCCTTGTATGCTCAAAATTGAAAATCTTTTAAACATGTGCATGAAGAGGGTGGTAGTTATGAGATATACACATGATCTTCATGTTAGTTCATCTTTGTATACTCATATATATTTTTTTATATATGTATCTTGAAAACTTCAATTAGTATCAATTTCAATTGGTATATTCATTTTCATACAATATATGATTTGATTGTGCTTATATATTTCATTGGTATAAAAAAATTTTAAGTATGAGATATACATGATTTTTAAAATGAAAATTCTTTTGTAAACTCATGATTTTTCTTGCTAAGTTAATTTAGTCCTTAATGTTAATTATTTTTAATTGATATTTTATACAAGCTTATATATTATTTTTATTAGTACTTCATAAAGGGGGAGAAATATTCATGTTTTATCTTTCATCTGTTTTATTTTCAATTGGTATCTTACTCCCATTCTTTATGATGAAAAATACTTTGTTTTGGTATATGCTAACATTTTAATATGGTATCAATAAGCTTAAATTGGTATTATTCTTAATTTGGTATTCTTATTGCAAAATGAGTTGTGTTTAACCAAAAGTTTGATTTTTACTTTCAATTGGTATCAAATTTACAATATATTTCAATTTGATATAAAAAACGTACAATGTTTCATTTTCAATTGGTATCAAAATTTACAAGATATTTTCAATTGGTATAAAAAACATAAATGTTTCACTTTTATTGATATCAAAATTTATTTTGTTGACTTCAATAAATTTCAAAAGTTGTTTAAAGTGATTTCATAATATTTTGATATATATTGCTTATATGAAAGGGAAGCTTAACCTCTTCTCTATATATAGATTCACATTGAGTGTATCTCACATTGAGAAGCTTGACCTCTCTTCTTTATGTGATACACGTGTGTAGGGAGAGTTTAACATCTCCACTTATACATTATATATTATTTTTATGTTGTTAGAGTCTAATCATCTCTTTTTATATAATACATGTATGTAGGGGGAGTTACTTTACGTCTTCCTCTTCATGAATGTATATCGCATATACATCTTCATTACTTTTTTTTCCTTCGTCCTTTTGTTGATGAATTGACAAAAAGGGCAGAAGAATTTAGAGAGTTTTATATGCATATTATCTTGTTTATGCATATCTGTTGTGTTTAGTTTATGCATTTCATTGAATATCCATTTATTTATTACTATGCATGAGTTAAAGGGAGCTTCTATGAAGCTTATCTTTAATCCATGCATATATAACTCTATTAGTTTTGTCATCATAAAAAAGGGGGAGATTGTTGGCCCAAAGACCCATCATTCTAGTTTCATGATGATTAACTTATGTAGTTATTGTACAAATAATCTTGTGTTTATATAATTTCAGTTATTGATCAAGATATTAGTAGGTGTGCAGTTTCAACAAAAGAGTTTTGGAGCTAACATGCATAAATTCAAGAACTCGCGCATAAAGATCGAATCTAGCACTCATATGGAGTCAAGCTCGTTGGATCGTGTTTGGATCGGGTCGTCTTGAAAATGACGATCGACAGAAGACTTTGATTTGTTTAGGCATTGTGAAAATAGATAGCATTGATATACTCAAGTTCACACACACAAGTTCAATATGTTTGATTTTCGTTTAACCAGTTTTTAGATTTCATGTCAAAAATATAGATATATCAATTACATGTGTATTGGACTTTATCCATACACACTATACTTAAAAGAGTTTAAATATCTGGTTCTTGTATTTATACAAGTTTTGGAGAAAACGAATTTTCATTTCAAAATCCAAGTTTTGGAAATAAGGTTTTCGGTTTAAAGCCAAATTTCTATATCACAAAAATAGTTCAAATAGTTTGTAATATGTGTTGATTTTTTATCACAGATATTTGTCATTCAAATATCTTTCAAGAACTTATTTTTGTGGAATTTATGTGATTTTATGAGATTTTTTAAAAGTTCAAGTACCTAAGTTTTAAGTCCCATATTATCAGCCAGACTGAACTGGCGGTCGACCGGACGGTCGACCGGATTAGGGTCGGTCGACCGGATCGGTCGACCGTTGTGCACGGGAAACGTGTACAGGGCAGCCAAGTAGGCCGGTCGACTGCATGGTCGACCGATTGAAAGCACCCAACTCTCGGGTGCTGCCGGTCGACCGACATGTTTGGCCCGGTCGACCGGGCGGCAGACCAGAGGCTCAACGGTCAAAAAAATGACCGTTGGCCGGTCGACCGGCCGGTTGACCGAAAGGGCATTCTGGGCTTTCCAGCTGCCAACAGCTAGAATTTTTGGGAGGCTATAAATAGCAACCTCTTGGGCTTTTTTTAACAACTTTTCAGAGAGCAAATTTTTCATCTATACAAGTGCTTTAGCAGCAAGTTTTTAAAGAGTTGTTTGCCAAAAAGATTTATTAAATTTGTTTTCAAGGGTTGGAAAAATAAAAGAAAAATAGAGTCATTGGGAAATTTGTTTTGATCTTTGTTTTTATATCTATCTAGTAGTTTTCCCAAGTATTTTTCTTTGTGATTTGTTTTCCAAACACCTTATTTTCTCATACTTGAGCTATCATCTCTATCCTATCTATAGGATCTTGTTTTTGTGGGAAAGATTGTTTGTGGTTTATAGAGACCACCAATATTGCAATCTTCTTTGCTTTGGGTTTGTGCCTTTCTCTCTAAGTGTAGAGGAGGTTGTGCTTTGAGTTTGTGACTATCCCTCTTTGTGTATAGGTGATTATGGTTGTTTTTTGGCTTAGTGCCTTCTCCCTCTTATGTAGAGGTGATTGTGGTAGAGTGTTGGCTTAGTGCCTTATCCCTCTTGTGTAGAGGTGATTGTTGTTTTGACTTTGTGCCTTGCCTCTTGTGTAGAGGTGGTTGTGTTGGAGAAAGGAGTTGTGTACTCCTAAGTTTGTAATTACCAAATCCTCGATGGAGGTTCCTTGTGCGGGAGGTCCTGTGTGGACGTATAGCGGAAAACCTTTTGTGGAAGGCGGGGACGTAGAGCAGTGGCTCGAACCTCAAAACATATCTTAGTGTTTGCATTTGATCCACTTTCTCATAACTCTCTCTCTCTTTTATCTTGCATTGCTTTGTATTGTTCATACTCATACATGCTAAATATTGTTTGTGTGTGCCCATACTTGTGTTGAACCAATAGAGCTTCATATAGCACCTCAACTCTGAAGGTTCACCTAGAGGGGGCGTGAATAGGTGAAGGCTAATCTAATGGTCACTAAATGCCAAATAATGCGGAAGCTAAAAGCAATTATGACCTAAACAAACTATTTAAACTAAACACCACGTATAACACAAGAGTGTTGCCGAATTCCCGTGAAGGGCTCTGGACAAACTCCTCTAGATTCCCCTTGAATGGGTTGAGGTGCCGCGTTGGCTCTCTTGGTTAAATACAAGTGTTAGCAAACTAACCCAAGCAAGTATAGCAATATGAGCACACAATGAATATCTAGCATATAAAGATGAGCACAAAAAAGTATGCAAGATATAAACAAGGAGACAAAGAGAGAGAGAGAGAGAGTAAGCAATCGCAAACACAAGGGATTTGTTTCGAGGTTCGAGCACCCTTGCTCTACATCCCCGCCTTCGACACACGAAGGATTTCCACTATATTCGATCCCAATGGATCACCCGGTGCCGCAACACCTACAACGAGTTCCCACTAGAACTCCTTGGACTCTCTCTAGTCCGTACACACCACAAGCCCACCGGCTCGCCGAGGCCGCACCTCAAACAATGAGTTCGCACCCGAACCCGAAACACCCGAGTCCACACTAGGACCCGAAACAAATGCGAACACACACGTCCGCCTCCTTAAAGAACAAAAATGAAATCTTGGTGATCTAAACACTTTGATCACCAAATAAAAACTCTCACAATACAATGCTATGGATAGATAAAGCAATGGATAGCTCAAGTGATTGTGAGAAAAAACTAGGATGGAAATGGTGGAGGAAAACTCAAGAATCTCTTTTAAACACACTCTTTATAAACTCTCCTTTTGATTTAAATATTTGCTCTAAATAAAGTGGAGGAAAACTTCTAAATAGCTCAGGAAAAACTGGTGAAAACCCACTTGAAAATCTTATCTCAAAACAATGACCAAACCCCCAATTTATAGGCTGTCAAAAACTAGACGTTGGGGTCTGTCAGACCTGTCGGTCGACCGCCAACAGTCAAAAATCAGACCGTTGCAGCCTCCGGTCGACCGCCGGTCGACCCAAAAGAACAGAGAGCACTGCTCTCAGTTCCGGTCGACTGGGTCGGCAGACCGGCCATCTGCCAGGTCAAGGCGTGCATGTCTGTGCACGTCGGTCGACCGAGCCGGTCGACCGACTTCAGAGTTAGTCGACTATCAAGGTAGTAAGTCGACTATCTGAAGCCTGAAAAACAGTTTTTTCTGGGATTTAAAACTAAGTCTTTTGATTCACATAAAATCCCATAAAATACATAAAAAATCTACAAAAATAGTTTAACCAATATACTTTGATATACAAACATGCTTGCACAAAATTAAGGCATGTTATAAATGATTTGGACTATTTTTGTAATATGAAAATATTGGCTCAAAAGAAAACTTGTATTTTTCTAAAAACTTATTTTCCAAAACTCCTTTAAATAAAAACTAGATATTTTGAACTCATTAAAGCATAGTGTGTATGGATATGATCCTCTACACAAATAAGATGAAATATCTAAGTTTTTGACATTTAGCTCTAAACTTGGTTTTGGATTAAAACATGTATATAAGAAAACACCAAAAACCAAAATGTATTTTTCCAAAATGAAAGTCTTTTCTAAACTGAAAATTTTTTAATGAAAGACAACTAAATCAGAGTGTGTGTGTGTGTGATATACTTGAGCAATCCACAACTATTCTATCCTTTACATTTTATCTAAAAACAAAAATCTTATACCTAGACACAAGTCTTGATCTTGAAGTCTTCCCTTGAAGTCTTCTCATCATCTTAACTTGGTCCAAATGCAATCCAAACATGATCACTAGCTCGTTGGATCAAACCGGTGTAAGCACCAAAACTTGACTTTAAATCCTTTGTTGAAGCTCCACACCTACTAAGATCTTGGTAACAAATCTATCACTAATTAAACACAAGATCATTAATAACATAACTACATGAGTTGATCATCATCAAAACTAGAGTGATGGGCCTTTGGGCCAACAATCTCCCCCTTTTTGATGATGACAAAACTCATGAAGTTATATATATGCATGGATTAAAGTAAAGCTTCAAGGAAGCTCCCCCTTAACTCATGCATAACACATAAACAAATAGATATGCAATGAGAGACATAAACATGTATGCAAATGTAGGAGTAAACATGCTAATCAAGCATAAAACAAAATCACAAAATCTTTTTCTCCTATTTGCAAAACAAACATATATGCATAAACATAAATCCTTTAATAAAAACATGCATATATAGCAAATACCTCTCCCCTTTTTGTCAATCATCAACAAAAGGTTTAAGGTAAAAAACAAAATCATCAAATCTTTCTCCCCCTTTTTGTCATAAACAAAGAGATCAATAAGGGGTCAAACATATCAATAAAAGGTATATGCGATATACATTCATGAAGAGGAAGACGTTATGTTAGCTTCCCTACACATATGCATTACATGAAGAAGGGATGACAAGCCCCAATTCACATAACACATATTATGTAATGCATAAGAGGAGATGTGAAGCTCCCCCTACACACGTGTACCACATAAAGAAGAGATTGTCAAGCTCTTCAATACACAATACACTCAACATGAATCTATATGTAGAAGAGATGTTAAGCTCTCCTTGCATATAAGAAATACAAATCAGAAAATGTTTTTTTTTAATTTTTCTTAAACAAAATTTTTAAAGGTATCAGAGCTTTAGTAAAACAAACAAATTTTAAGATACCAAATTGAAAATAATCATTATTGTAAAACATATTGATACCAATTGAAATTTAACAAATATGAAGTTGAAACATATTGATACCAATAGTAAACATAATGATCAAAATTTTTTATTTTTCATCATAAACTTTGTGCTTTTAAAAATGTGAACCAATTGTAAGTTAAGCACATGAAAATTATATATATGTATGAAATGAGTATACCAATTGACATTGATACATACATATAGCAAACAAATATGAGTATATACAAAAATTATCAATTTAGATACCAATTGAAAGAATCCAATGATACCAATTGAAATAACAATAAGATCAAGTGTATATCTCATATAACTACCACCCAATCATGGTTCAAGTTTTAAATGATTTTCGTTTTAAAGTATACATGAACATGATCTCCCATCCAACCTCCCATTGATGGTAGGGGTTTTTAAAAATTAGATTTGAAAATATTTTAGCATTGAAAATCACTACCAAATGAAGAACAATAACTAGTTAAAATAATTTTTAAAAAACTAGTTAAAGATCCTTCAAAATATGAAATCAAAGCATATGTATTTCATGAATCATACCAAAGAATTGACACTCGATCTATGAAGCTCAAAAATATGTTCATGAATCAAAGTCATGACAAAAGAAATAAAGTGTGAGTGTTCAAAAGTCATGTAAATAGTATTTTAATGAAAATAGACATTGAAGTTCAAAAAGTGTGAGTATCATTTTTTTTTTAATCAAACAAATATGAAAATTCATTTTTCATTAAAACAAAGCACACTTCTAGGTATATGTATGATTTATCCAATCCTAACAATATACATACATATCCCAAACATAAAACGAGTCTATTAATAGTATTTGCATGAAGGCAAGAGACACAAATGGATATACATGTATATTTATTAGATTTGAATAAAAGATACATATACATGAAGTAAAACACGAAAATTGGCAAAACAAGTATAAATGAGAATCATCAAACTAGTCTATACATGTGCATAAGTGGGTACAAATGAGCATGAAGTGCAAACATATATAAGTCACGTGTAACTCACTATTTGTACATGTATAATACAAGTTTTGATAAAAACTACATCTAAGCATGTTTTTACCACATGAAGCACAAAAGCAAATAAAACATGATCATGCTAAAAATATCATGAATGAGCAAGCATGAATATAAATAAAATGGGAGTTTAGAGATTGTTACCAACTCCAAAGCTCCAATCATGGTGGTTGTCCCACCAAAACCTCCTTGATAGCGATGCATCAATAAGTGTGTCCATCATATCCATTTGCATCCACCATCAAGGCACCAAATCTCTCACGTCATGTGAGAACCCTCACCTACAACAAATACAAAAGGTGGGGACTTTGGTACCCATATTTTCTTTGGTCCTTTAGGGTTAGTCTTGTAAGGAACCCAAAAATTTTTATTATTAGCAAAATTAAAATGATGCAACTTGTCATAACAAAATTTTGCTCAATGGCCTTTGCGGCCACAATGTGTACAAGTGTACACCTTAAGATGCTTATGTGCAGGAGTGTGATCGTGGCGTGCAACATAAGCATATGCATGATGATGTGCATGAGAATGTGGAGCTTGTTTCTTTGAAAACATAGACTCCAATCTAGTGTGGTTAAATTCACAAGAGTTCAAAGTTGAACTCAAACAATCCATTTTATTTTTCAAATCTTTAATCTCATTAGTGGTGGCATGTAAAGCATAATGAGATAAAGAATTATTTTTGTTTTTCCTTTTAGATACAAAATCTTTTTCCTTTTCAAAAACTTTTCTTTTCAAAGATTTATTTTCTTGAAAAATAACTTCTCTTTGTTTTTCCACCAAATCAATTTTATTTTTCAAAGTATTGTTTCCTTCACACAAATCATTCAATTTTGAAAATAAGGAAACATTCTCATTTTTCAAATCTTCCTTTTCTTTTTCTAAGCATGCAATCTTGGTTCTAAATGAATCTTGTTCTATATGCATGCAATCAAATTTCTTTTTCAAAATTTTGTTTTCTTTCTTAATCATGTCATATTTTTCAAGAAGTAATTGACAAAAAGTTCTAAGTTCATCATATGACATGTTATTATCCTCATCCTCGGATTCGGTAGTTACCTCAAGGGGGTTATCCCCTTGGACCATGTAGCATAAGTTGGAGGTGTTGCTTCCAACGTCCGAATCGCTCCCCGCATAGTATTGATCTTTTTCGCCAAGGGAGATGAGGGTATTCCATACTACAAAAGCCGAATCAAAGTTAGAAACTCTAGATAAATAAACATCATCTAGGGTAGACTTTAAAGCATTAAGGGCTTTTGCATTAGCCTCAATATTCTTACCATATAAACAATAATCATTATTAGTGAAGGCAAGATAAACATGATAACCTAGGGCTTTGAGGTACAAGAACATCTTCACCTTCCATATATGGATGTTAAGAATGTTAAACATGGGTGGTGACATGAAGTCCATGGTGTGTGTACAAAATATTGTGATTAGCCTAAAAATGAGGATCTTTTACTCTAGGTTGTTAGACCAAATTAGAGTACCAAGCTCTGATATCAATTGAAGGTTCACCTAGAGGGGGGTGAATAGGTGAAGGCTAATCTAATGGTCACTAAATGCCAAATAATGCGGAAGCTAAAAGCAATTAGACCTAAACAAACTATTTAAACTAAACACCACGTATAACACAAGAGTGTTGCCGAATTCCCCGTGAAGGGCTCTGGACAAACTCCTCTAGATTCCCCTTGAATGGGTTGAGGTGCCGCGTTGGCTCTCTTGGTTAAATAAAAGTGTTAGCAAAAAAACCCAAGCAAGTATAGCAATATGAGCACACAATGAATATCTAGCATATAAAGATGAGCACAAAAAAGTATGCAAGATATAAACAAGGAGACAAAGAGAGAGAGTGAGCAATCGCAAACACAAGGGATTTGTTTCGAGGTTCGAGCACCCTTGCTCTACATCCCCGCCTTCGACACACGAAGGATTTCCACTATATTCGATCCCAATGGATCACCCGGTGCCGCAACACCTACAACGAGTTCTCACTAGAACTCCTTGGACTCTCTCTAGTCCGTACACACCACAAGCTCACCGGCTCGCCGAGGCCGCACCTCAAATAATGAGTCGCACCCGAACCCGAAACACCCGAGTCCACACTAGGACCCGAAACAAATGCGAACACACACGTCCGCCTCCTCAAAGAATAAAGATGAAATCTTGGTGATCTAAACACTTTGATCACCAAATAAAAACTCTCACAACACAATCCTATGGATAGATAAAGCAATGGATAGCTCAAGTGATTGTGAGAAAAAACTAGGATGGAAATGGTGGAGGAAAACTCAAGAATCTCTTTTAAACACACTCTTTATAAACTCTCCTTTTGATTGGAAATATTTGCTCTAAATAAAGTGGAGGAAAACTTCTAAATAGCTCAGGAAAAACTGGTGAAAACCCACTTGAAATTCTTATCTCAAAACAATGACCAAACCCCCAAATTTATAGGCTGTCAAAAACTAGCCGTTGGGGTCTGTCAGACCTGTCGGTCGACCGCCCGGTCATCCGCCAACGGTCAAAAATCAGACCGTTGCAGCCTCCGGTCGACCGCCCGGTCGACCCAAAAGAACAGAGAGCACTGCTCTCAGTTCCGGTCGATTGGGTCGGCAGACCGGCCATCTGCCAGGTCAAGGCGTGCACGTCTGTGCATGTCGGTCGACCGAGCCGGTCGACCGACTTCAGAGTTAGTCGACTATCAAGGTAGTAAGTCGACTATCTGAAGCCTGAAAACAGTTTTTTTGGGATTTAAAACTAAGTCTTTTGATTCACATAAAATCCCATAAAATATATATAAAATCTACAAAAATAGTTTAACCAATATACTTTGATATACAAACATGCTTGCACAAAATCAAGGCATGTTATAAATGATTTGGACTATTTTTGTAATATGGAAATATTGGCTCAAAAGAAAACTTGTATTTTTCTAAAAACTTATTTTTTCAAAACTCCTTTAAATAAAAACTAGATATTTGAACTCATTAAAGCATAGTGTGCATGGATATGATCCACTACACAAATAAGATGAAATATCTAAGTTTTTGACATTTAGCTCTAAACTTGGTTTTGATTAAAACATGTATATAAGAAAACACCAAAAACCAAAATGTATTTTTTCCAAAATGAAAGTCTTTTCTAAACTGAAAATTCTTTTATGAAAAGACAACTAAATCAAGAGTGTGTGTGTGATATATACTTGAGCAATCCACCAACTACTCTATCCTTTACATTTTATCTAAAAACAAAAATCTTATACCTAGACACAAGTCTTGATCTTGAAGTCTTCCCTTGAAGTCTTCTCATCATCTTGACTTGGTCCAAATGCAATCCAAACATGATCACTAGCTCGTTGGATCAAACCGGTGTAAGCTCCAAAACTTGACTTTAAATCCTTTGTTGAAGCTCCACACCTACTAAGATCTTGATAACAAATCTGTCACTAATTAAACACAAGATCATTAGTAAACATAACTATATGAGTTGATCATCATCAAAACTAGAGTGATGGGCCTTTGGGACAACAATCTCCCCCTTTTTGATGATGACAAAACTCATGAAGTTATATATATGCATGTATTAAAGTAAAGCTTCAAGGAAGCTCCCCCTTAACTCATGCATAACACATAAACAAATAGATATGCAATGAGGCACATAAACATGTATGCAATGTAGGAGTAAACATGCTAATCAAGCATAAAACAAAATCACAAAATCTTTTTCTCCTATTTGCAAAACAAAACATATATGCATAAACATAAATCCTTTAATAAAAACATGCATATATAGCAAATACCTCTCCCCCTTTTTGTCAATCATCAACAAAGGGTTTAAGGTAAAAAACAAAATCATCAAATCTTTCTCCCCCTTTTTGTCATAAACAAAGAGATCAATAAGGGGTCAAACATATCAATAAAAGGTTATATGCGATATACATTCATGAAGAGGAAGACGTTAAGTTAGCTTCCCTACACATATGCATTACATGAAGAAGGGATGACAAGCCCCAATTCACATAACACATATTATGTAATGCATAAGAGGAGATGTGAAGCTCCCCCTACACACGTGTACCACATAAAGAAGAGATTGTCAAGCTCTTCAATACACAATACACTCAACATGAATCTATATGTAGAAGAGATGTTAAGCTCTCCTTGCATATAAGAAATACAAATCAAAAAATGTTTTTTTTTAATTTTTCTTAAACAAAATTTTTAAAGGTATCAGAGCTTTAGTAAAACAAACAAATTTTAAGATACCAAATTGAAAATAATCATTATTGTAAAACATATTGATACCAATTGAAATTTAACAAATATGAAGTTGAAACATATTGATACCAATAGTAAACATAATGATCAAAATTTTTTATTTTTCATCATAAACTTTGTGCTTTTAAAAATGTGAACCAATTTTAAGTTAAGCACATGAAAATCATATATATGTATGAAATGAGTATACCATTGACATTGATACATACATATATAAGCAAATAAAATATGAGTATATACAAAAATTATCAATTTAGATACCAATTGAAAGAATCCAATGATACTAATTGAAATAACAATAAGATCAAGTGTATATCTCATATAACTACCACCCAATCATGGTTCAAGTTTTAAATGATTTTTATTTTAAAGCATACATGAACATGATCTCCCATCCAACCTCCCAAAATATTTTAGCATTGAAAATCACTACCAAATGAAGAACAATAACTAGTTAAAATAATTTTTGAAAAACTAGTTAAAGATCCTTCAAAACATGAAATCAAAGCATATGTATTTCATGAATCATACCAAATACATGAATTGACACTCGATCTATGAAGCTCAAAAATATGTTCATGAATCAAAGTCATGACAAAAGAAATAAAGTGTGAGTGTTCAAAAGTCATGTAAATAGTATTTTCATGAAAATAGACATTGAAGCTCAAAAAGTGTGAGTATCATTTTTTTTTAAATCAAACAAACATGAAATTCATTTTTCAATAAAACAAAGCACACTTCTAGGTATATGTATGATTTATCCAATCCTAACAATACACATACATATCCCAAACATAAAACGAGTCTATTAATAGTATTTGCATGAAGGCAAGAGACTCAAAATGGATATACATGTATATTTATTAGATTTGAATAAAAGATACATATACATGAAGTAAAACACGAAAATTGGCAAAACAAGTATAAATGAGAATCATTAAAACTAGTTTATACATGTGCATATAGTGGGTACAAATGAGCATGAAGTGCAAACTTATATAAGTCACGTGTAACTCACTATTTGTACATGTATAATACAAGTTTTGATAAAAACTACATCTAAGCATGTTTTTACCACACGAAGCACAAAAGCAAATAAAACATGATCATGCTAAAAATATCATGAATGAGCAAGCATGAACATAAATAAAATGGGAGTTTAGAGATTGTTACCAACTCCAAAGCTCCAATCATGGTGGTTGTCCCACCAAAACCTCCTTGATAGAGATGCATCAATAAGTGTGTCCATCATATCTATTTGCATCCACCATCAAGGCACCAAATCTCTCACGTCATGTGAGAGCCCTCACCTACAACAAATACAAAAGGTGGGGACTTTGGTACCCATATTTTCTTGGGTCCTTTAGGGTTAGTCTTGCAAGGAACCCAAAAATTTTTATTATTAGCAAAATTAAAATGATGCAACTTGTCATAATAAATTTTGCTAAATGGCCTTTGCGGCCACAATGTGTACAAGTGTACACCTTAAGATGCTTATGTGTAAGAGTGTGATCGTGGCGTGCAGCATAAGCATATGCATGATGATGTGCATGAGAATGTGGAGCTTGTTTCTTTGAAAATATAGACTCCAATCTAGTGTGGTTAAATGCACAAGAGTTCAAAGTTGAACTCAAACAATCCATTTTATTTTTCAAATCTTTAATCTCATTAGTGGTGGCATGTAAAGCATGATGAGATAAAGAATCATTTTTGTTTTTCCTTTTAGATACAAAATCTTTTTCCTTTTCAAAAACTTTTCTTTTCAAAGATTTATTTTCTTGAAAAATAACTTCTCTTTGTTTTTCCACCAAATCAATTTTATTTTTCAAAGTATTGTTTCCTTCACACAAATCATTCAATTTTGAAAATAAGAAAACATTCTCATTTTTCAAATCTTCCTTTTCTTTTTCTAAGCATGCAATCTTGGTTCTAAATGAATCTTGTTCTATATGCATGCAATCAAATTTCTTTTTCAAAATTTGTTTTCTTTCTTAATCATGTCATATTTTTCAAGAAGTAATTGACAAAAAGTGCTAAGTTCATCATATGACATGTTATTATCCTCATCCTCGGATTCGTTAGTTACCTCAAGGGGTTTATCCCCTTGGACCATGTAGCACAAGTTGGAGGTGTTGCTTCCAACGTCCGAATCGCTCCTCGCATAGTATTGATCTTTTTCGCCAAGGGAGATGAGGGTATTCCATACTATAAAAGCCAAATCAAAGTTAGAAACTCTAGATAAATAAACATCATCTAGGGTAGACTTTAAAGCATTAAGGGCTTTTGCATTAGCCTCAATATTCTTACCATATAAACAATAATCATTATTAGTGATGGCAAGATAAACATGATAACCTAGAGCTTTGAGGTACAAGGACATCTTCACCTACCATATATGGATGTTAAGAATGTCAAACATGGGTGGTGACATGAAGTCCATGGTGTGTGTACAAAATATTGTGATTAGCCTAAAAATGAGGATCTTTTACTCTAGGTTGTTAGACCAAATCAGAGTACCAAGCTCTGATACCAATTGAAGGTTCACCTAGAGGGGGGGTGAATAGGTGAAGGCTAATCTAATGGTCACTAAATGCCAATAATGCGGAAGCTAAAAGCAATTATGACCTAAACAAACTATTTAAACTAAACACCACGTATAACACAAGAGTGTTGCCGAATTCCCCGTGAAGGGCTCTGGACAAACTCCTCTAGAGTCCCCTTGAATGGGTTGAGGTGCCGCGTTGGCTCTCTTGGTTAAATAAAAGTGTTAGCAAAAAAACCCAAGCAAGTATAGCAATATGAGCACACAATGAATATCTAGCATATAAAGATGAGCACAAAAAAAGTATGCAAGATATAAACAAGGAGACAAAGAGAGAGAGTGAACAATCGCAAACACAAGGGATTTGTTTCGAGGTTCGAGCACCCTTGCTCTAAATCCCCGCCTTCGACACACGAAGGATTTCCACTATATTTGATCCCAATGGATCACCCGGTGCCGCAACGCCTACAACGAGTTCCCACTAGAACTCCTTGGACTCTCTCTAGTCCGTACACACCACAAGCCCACCGGCTCGCCGAGGCCGCACCTCAAACAATGAGTTCGCACCCGAACCTGAAACACCCGAGTCCACACTAGGACCCGAAACAAATGCGAACACACACGTCCGCCTCCTTAAAGAACATAGATGAAATCTTGGTGATCTAAACACTTTGATCACCAAATAAAAACTCTCACAACACAATGCTATGGATAGATAAAGCAATGGATAGCTCAAGTGATTGTGAGAAAAAACTAGGATTGAAATGGTGGAGGAAAACTCAAGAATATCTTTTAAACCACACTCTTTATAAACTCTCCTTTTGATTGGAAATATTTGCTCTAAATCAAGTGGAGGAAAACTTCTAAATAGCTCTGGAAAAACTGGTGAAACCCACTTGAAAATCTTATCTCAAAACAATGACCAAACCCACAAATTTATAGGCTGTCAAAAACTAGCCGTTGGGTCTGTCAGACCTGTCGGTCGACCGCCAACGGTCAAAAATCAGACCGTTGCAGCCTCCGGTCGAATGCCCGGTCGACCCTAAAGAACAGAGAGCACTGCTCTCAGTTCCGGTCGACTGGGTCGGCAGACCGGCCATCTGCCAGGTCAAGGCGTGCACGTCTGTGCACGTCGGTCGACCGAGCTTGTCGACCGACTTCAGAGTTAGTCGACTATCAAGGTAGTAAGTTGACTATCTGAAGCCTGAAAACAGTTTTTCTGGGATTTAAAACTAAGTCTTTTGATTCACATAAAATCCCATAAAATACATAAAAAATCTACAAAAATAGTTTAACCAATATACTTTGATATACAAACATGCTTGCACAAAATCAAGGCATGTTATAAATAATTTGGACTATTTTTGTAATATGGAAATATCGGCTCAAAAGAAAACTTGTATTTTTCTAAAAACTTATTTTTCCAAAACTCCTTTAAATAAAAACTAGATATTTTGAACTCATTAAAGCATAGTGTGTATGGATATGATCCACTACACAAATAAGATGAAATATCTAAGTTTTTGACATTTAGCTCTAAACTTGGTTTTGGATTAAAACATGTATATAAGAAAACACCAAAAACTAAAATGTATTTTTCCAAAATGAAAGTCTTTTCTAACTGAAAATTCTTTTATGTAAAGACAACTAAATCAAGAGTGTGTGTGTGTGTTATATACTTGAGCAATCCACCAACTACCTATCCTTTACATTTTATCTAAAAACAAAAATCTTATACCTAGACACAAGTCTTGATCTTGAAGTCTTCCCTTGAAGTCTTCTCATCATCTTGACTTGGTCTAAATGCAATCCAAACATGATCACTAGCTCGTTGGATCAAACCGTGTAAGCTCCAAAACTTGACTTTAAATCCTTTGTTGAAGCTCCACACCTACTAAGATCTTGATAACAAATCTGTCACTAATTAAACACAAGATCATTAGTAAACATAACTACATGAGTTGATCATCATCAAAACTAGAGTGATGGGCCTTTGGGTCAACAAACTCTTATTTAGAGGAATCTAGAGGAGTTAGTCCAGAGCCCTTCACTGAAAATTCAGCTACACTCTTTGGTTACACATAGTGTGTTGCAATTAGTTTTTAATTCCGTATCATTTGCATTAGATTAGCTAATACACCTATTCATCCCCCTCTACGTGTATTTTCACAACTGTTCATCGAGATCACAACACTTCAGCTCTACGTGAATTTCAACTTTTCACCTCTACGTGAAGTCCAAATCAGCTTCTCGAGAACCCAAATACACTATATAGCTTCATACGGGTTACATCACCAAATGGCTGCGCCTTTACGGTTGCCTATGTACCTTACCCAAGGGATCAAGCCAACCGTAGTTCATTTAAATGAGCTCCATCATGCTCAAGTACCTATAACTGAATCTACAGCAGCGAACCGACCTGATTTAGTCATATGAACCTCCTTACTACCGTCATGAAGAACTACGGCCTTCAACTTGAGCTTGTGGCGGTCACAAGCTTGAGATTCATGCTTCTTCACCCACTTTCGTGGTTTTACCTTGGCTCCAATTGCCGCGAATAACTCAACATTCTCATCAATGTCTTCAACCTGTTCAGCATCAAAACTGGCTATATGATCTCCATCCGGTATCACATCCGGTGAAGTCTTCACTGATGCCAAACCAACTGGAGATGGTTGAGTAGCATCAACTTTCACCCGCTGCAATACTTCCTTGGTCTTCGTCCTCTCCACCTGTCGAGAGATGGTAGACTGCAACACTGAAGTCTCATCAAATGTGACATGCCGACTCAACACAATCTTCTTGTTTTCAGGGTTCCATAACCTGTAGCCTTGTATATTTCTCTTGACACCCCAAAACACAAACTTCATTGCTCGTGGATTTACCATGCCATCTTTGGCACTAAAGGAGGCCGGACTTTCAAATTCCCACAGCAAACCATGGTCTTGAGCAACTTTTCCAGACCAACCTTTATTGGAGCTTTACCTCCTATCGCAGTTGATCCATTATGAGATGGTTAGCATGCACAATAGCCTCAGCCTAAAATGATTTGTCT
Organism: Agave tequilana; assembly: GCA_038442645.1. NCBI lineage: Eukaryota > Viridiplantae > Streptophyta > Magnoliopsida > Asparagales > Asparagaceae > Agave > Agave tequilana. The sequence goes on from JAVJIF010021759.1 coordinate 20,684, forward strand.
AATCTTGTATTAGACAGCAAACACCGAGCCTTCTCCAGCAAGGAATGGTTTATCTCCTTAGCCAACTCATGTAATCCATCTGTGAAGTGAGTACCAATACCAGTGTTCTGGCCAAATCATAGGCGTTGATTCCTGTATCTTTCAACATTACCTATCTGTAGCTCCTTAATTTTCCTACAAGTCTGCTTCTCCATTATTCCTTTCCACTTCACCAACATATTTAGGGCTTCACACCTTTATCTCATGGATATATCCAATAATGCCTAGATAAATTATCAATAAAAAGATAAAGTACATGTGACCTCCAGGTGATGTAGTTTTAGCAGGTCCACAAACGCTTACGTGAACACAATCAAGAAGACCTTCTGAGTGGTGAGTACTGGTACTGAATTTCACCTTCTTTTTGTCCAGAACGCCGTATTTACCTACTAAGTTGCAGGTAGCAGCACCTTCCAATGATCCCTTTTTTGCTGGAGCTTGCAAAGACCTTTCACCTCCTTGTCTGACCTTCATCTGTCAGACCTGCGTGCAAACATTATCTGAAGAAATAGAAGTCTCCACATGACCTGTAACTGTACTGCCCTTCAAGTAGTTGAGATTGTTCCGATGGATGCCCTTCATAACCACCATTGAGCCTTTGATCATCTTGAGAACACCATCTCGTATAGATATCACAAGACCCAACGCTTCCAAAGCGCCAATATAGATAAGATTTCTTTTGAGTTGAGGTAATACCTCACCTCTTTTAATTCTTGTATTATCCCGTCATCCATCTTGATACGGATTGTACCCATCCCTTCTATATTACATGGATGATCATCACCCATGACAATAAAACGTCCATCTAGCTTCTCAAAGCTAGAAAACCAGTCCCTGTTCGGGCAAACATGATAGGTAGCTCTAGTATTCAAGTTCCACTCAGACTTATCTGAGAAACCAACAGTAGGAGTAGTAACAGAGAAAGAAAATACCGATGAGTGTGAGTCCGATCCATCCGCCTGTGAAGCACTGGCATGAGTACTGACCACCTTTGCGAAGTTTGCCTCGGTCATCGACTCCTTCTTATTACCTTTGGCTCTCGGAAAGTCAACCTTCCAGTGCCCTAGCTCCTTGCATAAGGCGCACTGGTTTCTCTTCAGATCTCTAAATCTTGATCTGGACTTTGATCTTTCCTGATCACCTATGACCTTCCGATTGGAACTCCTACCTCTTACTGCTAATGCCTCTGCTGTTGTGCTCCCCGAAGAAGACAGCCTATCATGTCTCCTTACTTTATAACTCACAAGAGCAGCAGACACCTCATTGTAGTTAAGGGATTTTCTTCCATTGATCAATATAAGAGTAAAGTTCTCATACTCTTCTTGAGGAAGAGAATTCAATAGAATTACCGCCTTATCTTCTTCATCGATCTCCATATCCACATTAAGTAGGTCTGTATGAAGCTTTGTGCAGCTATTCATATGTTCATCAATGGAGTATCCTCTCTGCATTTGAAAATGATAAAGCTTATTTTTCAACTGCAACCGCGATTTGACGCTTTTCGTCAGAGACTTCTTCTCCAGGATCTCTTACAGCCGCCTCGCAGATGTTTCATGCAACACATGATACTTGATGTCTTGTGTCAAATAAGACCTGATCAAGCCACACGCTGTATGGTTCATCTTGTCCAAATCTTCTTCATTTGTTGATGCGCACTTCTTCTCCAACTGTAGAGTGTCTGCGAGGTTCGATGCCGTCAGTGCATCTATCATCTCACATCTCCACATACCGAAGTTGTTCTTGCCGTCGAACTTCACCACATCAATCCTCAACGGATGTGAATTTACAGATTTCCCCAATGATGTACTTTCTCCAGCCATCTTCTCAACTGATTCCTTAAAGCAATGCGGAAACAAACAGAGTTAGATAAAATAAACTAGATAAAAATAGAATTTTTACCTCCATGCGAAACCCTCGAAGAGTTTTTGAAACTGTCTACTCCTTCGAATTGATTCCTTGAGCAATCCACACACTATTTTTAGATCGACACATGATCTCACAAACAGTCCCAACGCCATTTCGAGATCGACATAGATCTCCGCCAAACAGCAACTGATGCCTTCTGAATCAACATATAATCCCACGCCGAACCTGGGATGCTCTGATACCACTTGTTGTGCGCGCCCTTGGCAACAACCTTTCTGAGGAATCCACCAACCAAAACCAAACGGACACAGATGTAGCCAGAGACGTACCCAACACGACAAGAATAGATAAACAATCGAGAAAGGAAATCAACACAGTATTTAACGAGGTTCGGCAATTTGCCTACGTCCTCTAGGCAAGGGAGAGAGAGAGATTTTATTGATTCAACAATCAATACAAACTAATACAGAGGGATACTCTGAGAGATTTCCACTGATACAATTCATGAGGGTTCTGACCCATATTTATAGCCAGAGAGTCTCAGGGATTTAGGAAACCCTAATTGGATTTCATCCCAACTCAGAAAAGGAATCCAAATCCTAAAAAGAATCAAAACCCTAAAAGGAGAAGTAATTCACCTCTTAGGAAACTCCAATTGGATCCGACTCCTTTTTAGAAACGGAGTCTGAATCCAAGTTGAATTCCACAAGCCTCATCAAGCTTTTATCTCCTCTCTCTCCCTACAGAGGGGGCACAAATTGACATTCAATAATGTTAAAATTATAAATGATACCTAATAATAACAATAATAAGTTTTTTTCTAAAAGATCACGAGAGAGAATGGGTCTCATAACTATTCTGCTGCTTAGGCTTCATTTCAAACTCACCACACACACACTCTCTGATATACTATTAAAACTTTACTAGGTAATAGTCTGACTCTACCTTAATTCTTGAATATTGCCTACTTATTTTTGTTCTAAATAGCCGTCAAGAAAGGTCGAAACCTTAATTTTTTCCTGCCAGCACTCTCCGACATTCGTTGTCGCTAAATCACTTATTGTTCACTACCTATTAAGAGTTCATGATTGCAAACCGTGAAATGGCAATGGACCGAGTTTTGATTTGGAATTCAGGGAAAAAAATGAGAGTTGCTATTTTTTTTATTTTTTTTTGGGGGGGGGGGGGGGTGCTCTAATTGGGTTTGATTGTTATAGAGGGGATGTTTGGATGCTCGGAAGTGGGAAATAGGATTCTTTTCTATTTGAAAAATGAGAATTTGTGTTTTTCTCGGTGTTTGGATGGTAGTTGGAAAGTGTAATTGAAAAAGTGTAATATTTTTTTTAGTGTTTGATTGGTAATGTGGAAGTGAAAATGGAAGTGGAAAGGTTGACCACAAAGTTGACAGTAAAGTAATATTAAAATAAAAATTAATTATGAAAAATTAGACTGTAATTAGAATGCAAGTAAGATTTACAGGACCATAAAATTAACAATTTTGAGGTATAGCTTATTACAAATAAGATTTACATGACCACAAAATTAATTGTAGCACCTTGAAAGTGAGAAAATGGTTGTGTAAAAAGAAAAGAGAAAAGGAAAAGGAGTTTATTTTCATTTTCTTATTTTGGCATTTAGACGGACAACGAAAGTGAAAAATGACATTCCCCACTTTCTCACTTTCGCCCACTTCCTTCAATCCAAGTAGCAGTATCAAAAGAAATCAATTGGGCCTGGGCCTGGTGAGTCCCCCCTTCTTTTTTTTCTTATAATGAATGATTCCCTTATTTGGGCCCGAGGCACAACCAGTGCCAATAAGGTTGTTTAAGTGGGATCGGGGGGTACATGACCCCCTTGACCCCTGGCTCCGCCATTACTTATTAGTCTAACAGTAATATAAGGTAGTACAACCTTAAAATATATAAAAAAAGAGAGATGATTAATCACCACCATTGGCATCCAAATCGCCTTTCAATTTATTTAGGGGCTAAAGAGTTATCGAGTAGAGTGGCAAGAAAAGATTTGAGCCTAAGGTGAGCTGGATTTGAAAGCTGCAATCGTCTTGACAACATATGAATTGCTTGGAGGATTTCATCGTCAGCTTGGAGACGCGCAGACAGATGGAAGACAGCTCTTTTCCCTTTCGCTTGTCCACATATGATGTTCCATGGTGTCTTGCATCGACACCTCAAGCAACGATATCTTGGTGGGTGTGGGAGCAGAGGTGGTTGCAGCGCGTTGACCTTTGCAGCTAAAACATACACATTTTCAAAGTTGTCACGATGGGCAGTGGTGGTGGCGGCCTTCGCCACAGAGTCCTCTCTCCCAGTCCGTCATTTTTTTTGCCCAGCAGAAGCATGGCCAAGTGAGGCTGCAATTGTGCAGTGAGATCAACATCAACTTGCGCCTGGTTCACTACAAAAGAGCCAATTGGCCCAAACCCCTGACTACCCAAATCAATTTTTGGGTTTAAAGCCATAAGGTTCATGAGCCCTCTGGCTGACCTATAGGTGGGAGGGACTGGGGAGTCGCGTGCGAGCGCATGCGAGGTGAGCAACTGCGGATTCTATGAGAAATCAACAGGGGTGATTCGGGTTGTCGTTCGGAAGTGCCACAACATTTTTACAGTTACGGTGACGATACCTTACGTGAATCCGTGGCAGCGGGAGGACTCCCACATCATTGGCCCGAGGAATGGGTGAATCAATGATGACCATCTCAACATCCGGCTTATTAGGATTGGAAGGAATTGTCACTGGCGATGAATTCAATTCGTTGGGGGAGAAGGTGCAAGATAAAGATCGGTGGCCAACTCTACCACACCGATGACAAAATAGGTGGATGTGCTCATATTTGAACTGCTACAAAAAAGAGGGAATCTCATTATCTACAATAGCGATGTCAGCATTGGGAATCAGTGGCTAAGAGAGATCAACCTCCATGGTAACCCTAGCAAAATCTGCCGTTGGAGAGCATCTCAGTTGCTTGATCAAGCTTGATCAAGCGGCCTACCCGTTCAACAATTAGATCGAGGGATTCTCGTGTCCATAAACAAGTGGTAAGTCTGGCAATCAGATTCAGATGACTACCACAGAGAGGGCCTCTGGAGATGGTTGGAAAGAGGGGTTCCATAGTCCAATGGCGAGAACAACGTCGTCATAGACCCATGCCCCTCGAGTAAAACCCTATCCCAGTAGGATGGCGGCGTGAATCGGAAAGCCAAAAAACCATGGTTCATGGGAAACAACTCCCACTCCTCCTACAGTGACAATAGGGATGCAAGGCCCTCATTGACCTACCCAGCCAGAAGGGAACACTCAAGAAACATACCCACCAGCATACAAGGCCATGACTTGCTACTTTCGCCGACGAAGAATATGGGAATAGTAATCTTCTTTAGATAGGCACAACGGAGGCGTTCGATGTCCTCATGAGAGACGGGAGATGGAGATAGTGATGAATATCGACGATTGAGGGCAAATCGACATGAGGAAGGATGAGATTCTGAAGTAGGGAGGATCGTGGCCACCTCCAGTGGCTCAAGGGGAGGTTGGTTGGGGCGGTTCCCAATTGGAACACCGCGGCAGGCGAAGGGAAGAGTTCATTTCTTTGAGAACCACCATTCATTACTTGTATGTTAAAAGGATAAAAAAGAAAAAACTCATCAGTATTATCTGGGAGATTCAACATGACCCGGGCCCTAGCCCTTCTATAAAGTTAACGAAGGCCCAAAATCCATTGCCAACTAACTGTCCAACCAACAAGGTCATATTGTCAGCAGGCCCACAACTTAACCAATAAGGCATAGGCCTCGGTCCAAAATCTTTTATAGATAATTTTAGTGAAATAGCTATACTATAGTTAAGTTCAATTGGCTGCATATTTTGAATTAATGCCTACATGTGTTTGTAGATATTCAAGTTTATTGATTTAAGTATAGAAAGATTTTGGGGCAGGACCCTAAATATGCAGCATATCGAAAAGAGGAAATTTCTACCTCTAATTTAGGGTTTCTATTCAGTATGATAAAAATCCAAATAGAAAACAATTGGTGAAAAACATATTTCTAGGGTTTCTATTCAGTATGATAAAAATCTGAATAGAAATTCCTCAAAGAAGACCCTAAACATATAATGTAACCAAGAGTTTAATATTTAACAACGACCCAGTAGATAATGGAGTGAGTGTTATGTCAAATCTCGGGTCCAGCATTATGTTACAGTTTATAAATAATATGATTTCGTTTCAGCTACCTATGTCAAACTGTAATTAGCAAAAAAAAAAACTCACTTATAAAATTTAATTCGCTTCAGCCACCTCTTTTTTTTTAAAGAAAAGGCGCCTGCAGTAAAAAAAAAACTTAAATGCCCCCCGGCTTAAGCTGAGAACTGCGACTATGATCGTAGTTCTCACAAAAATTCCCTATTTTTGAGTCTTCGCAGTCCTCACAAAAAAATATCATGTTTTTGAATCTTTATAGGACTACGAGTATGATCGCAATCCTTTTTATTAGAACTGCAATTATGATCGTAGTCCTCATAAAATGTATCATGTTTCTGAGTCCTCTTTATTAGGACTGAGACTATGATCACAATCCTTACAAAAAACTTTATTTTAAGTCTTTATTAGGGCTACGATTATGATCATTAGTCATGATCATGATCGCAGTCCTCACGAAAACACAATTTCTCAACATATATTGAGAATACGACAATGGTCGCAATCTTCACAAAATGACTTAATTTTCAATTAATAAAATCACAGCGATCATAGATTCAATCTTCTAATAAAGGACTGTGATTATGGTCGTAGTACTCACATAGGACTGTGATCACGAGTCGCAGTCATATCAGCATCGCCATCATCAGCAAACTCTCATTCACCGACATCAAATGATTTTCAATGCTTTTCAGATCTAAATACCACATCGATCACAAACACAACAAAACTCATCGCGAGCACGAACAAATGAGATCTGCAAAAGGTTAATCGCGTTGGGGTCAGGGTTGAGGGGAGAGCAACGTCGGGGGCGATGTGCTGGCAGAGAAGATGGGCACCAGAGAATAGTCACAATCACACGAACAATTACAAGAAAAGAAAGAGAGAACATAAGATTTAATGAGATTCGGTAATTTGCCTACGTCTTTGGGGCAAGGGGAGAGAGTTCTTATTGAATCACTTAATTATTGGTTACAAATATTGGGGCAATATCCCTCTTTATATGGCCAAAGAAACCACGAAGAAAAGGAAATCAAAAGTACCTAATTTGGATCAGAAACGAATTCAGAATCAAATTTGGAAATAGGCCGTTGCACCCGGATTAGTCGACTAGGAAATATCCTAGTCGACTAATAACTCATATTAGTCGACTAGAGATTTGGCCTAGTTGTCTTTTCTGTACTGAAACAGCTTTTTCAACTCTCTGTTTGTATCGTTAGTCGACTAGGTCAAATGCCTAGTCGACTAGGTTCTATTCCTCCTGTGCAATCCACTATTGATACGACTGATACGCCGCTCTCGTATTTGACATTATTGATTGCATCGATTTTTGGCTAAACTTCACAAGAGTTTAAAAAACTCTATAAACAAGATTTTTACCCTCTTTTTTCACAATTCTCTACCTCGGTAGAGATTTCTCAAATCTGAGCCGAACACAATATAGCACCATGTGACTCCAATTGGCTGCACTATTGTGGTTGCCTATGTACCCATGCCCAATGGGATCAAGCTACACGTAGTTCATCCAAACGAGCTCCACTGAGCTCATGCAACTAGAAGGATATTGAGTAATTCTTTGCAATGTGCAAACTTCACTCTCGGAACAATCTTGGTAAGCATATCAGCAAGATTCTCCTTCGTGTGAATTTTTTGTAACTTTATATCACCTTCATCAAGAATCTCCTGAACAAAGTGGAACCTAACATCAATGTGCTTCATTCTTGCATGATATACCTGGTTCTTTACTAAATAGATAGCACTCATGCTATCACAATTGATCTTCAACAGATCTTGATCAATCCCTAAGTCATCAAGCAACCCTTAAAGCCCAATTGCCTCCTTCATAGCCTTCTGTCATGGCCATATACTCAGCCTCCATAGTAGACAATGTGATAGTAGACTTGTAGAGAAGAGCGCCAGCTGACCAGTATTTGGGACAATGTAAACACATATCCCGTCGTGGATCTACGTTTGTCGAAGTCTCCAGCATAGTCATAATCAACATATCCGATACACTCTTACTTACCAGCAACCTCCTTCTGGAATACTAAACCAATGTGATGGTACCTTTAATGTGCCATAAAATCTACTTCACTGCCTCCCAATGATCCCTTCTAGGATTGTCCATATATCTGCTAACCATTGAGACATCTTGTGACAAGTCGGGCCTTGTACACATCATTGCATACATTAAACTGCCAACTGCGCTAGCATAAGGCATGTGAGTCATGTGCTTACGCTCTTCAACAATAATAGGAGACATAGTAGCTTTTAACTTGGAATAAGGAGCCAATGGTGTACTCACAGACTTTATATCATCGTTGATGTTGAACTTCTGAAGTACCTGTTTGGCCAGAAAAGTGATGCGGAGTAAAGTTTCTTGGAGTGGTTGAAAAGTTATAATAGAACAATTCCGATTACAAAAGAGAGAAGAACTGGTTCTCCCCTCTATTTAGGGTTGAGTTCTTCTGTGGCGATGAAGAGCGATTCTTATTCTTCGTTGACCAACTAACTGTCAAACCTTTCTTCAATGTGCTCTCAAAAAAATCATAAATCAGGAGGAAGCTCTGTTTTTAACACACTAAGTGCTTAGAGTCTACTGATTTCTCCTTTCTTGAAAACGCAAGAGAAAAGCAAGATGCTCTTAGGTTGAGAATTCTCAGCTCTCAAGAAGAACCTTCTCTTTCTCTTCTATGGCTTCCTCTCCAAAAGTCCTCTTTGTTCCAAAATGAGTACCCCCATCTTCATAGCTACTCAGGCTATTTATAGGGAGTCATAGGGGTGTTATTATCCCCTAAAATTCTTCCATTATGAGGATTAACTCTCACATTATGTGGGTTGAACTAGTAATGTGGATCAGTTATAAAAGAAACGCGGGTATCGCGCTGGACCGGATCCCGTTTGTATAGACACATGGCTTAAACCCGCATCTCAGTCAGAACACGGAGTTCCTCAGACTTGCGTTTGATGCAGAGTTACTCAGACTCACATTTGAAAGGAGGCGCAAGTTCTTCTGACCCACATTAGGTGTGGAGTTCTTTAGAGTCGCGTGGGGTCGCTCAGACCTACATCTGAAGTCGTTGTCTTCCTTAGGACATGAGGTTCACATTTTAGTTTGAAATGCGACTTTTGCTTTAAAGTGAGGTTTGCATCTGATGGTTTGTCTTTAGCAATTTTCAGACAGCATATAGAACACCCTCCAAAGTTTTTGACACTCCGCGGTTGACTAGGACGGATTTTAAAATACTATGGACTTTAATTAATTTTGGGCTCTCTTTATTGGACTGATAATCTTTCAAAATACCCTGAGCTTGATCCTGACTGGATTCTGCGCTTCATGAGTGTACTGTTGAACTGTTTGAAGCCTTCAGAGAAAATCATTATAAGTGTCTTAGAAACTCAGCCTAGCACTTGTTATGAGCTCTGGTTTATTTGTTGGCGTACTATTAAACTTGATTGAGGTTGAACCTGCATACAAATACAGAATTTTAGAACTTTTAAAACAGTAAAGCAAGTGCTCAATTCTACCGTGATAGCAAGTGGCTATGCGGGTCGTGATCCACAAGGAGGGACTAGCGATGGAAGATTTTTAAGCAAGTTCTCTTTTAGGCTACAAAGTATGGTTAAAGTTCTTCTTTAGTTCTTTAAAAGAAAAAGGAAAATTTGAGTTAAAGTTAAATTAGGAAGAAGATGGTAGATTAAGAAGATGGAGAAATTAGAAATGATATGTACAAAGAAATCAAAATGAGTGATGAAAGAGTTGGGTGTTGTTGGTGCTGGTGATCTAAACTAAAGAAATAAAAGATTAAAGAAATACTTATCTCCTCTGGTTGATGACTTACCTGGAACCCTTGCATGTTCTACCTTGCTTCAGAGGCGTTCAAAGCATAAAACATAAGATCGAGCTCAGTCCTCATTCGCATTACATCATCAAGACGAACAAGAATGAAATGATACTGAATCTTGAGGAGGAGAACATCATCATGTAATATCGTTGGCACTCATACAAACATGACTATACTGATGTTTCTAAATTCACTTGAATGCTCATCATAACCAAAAGAGGAAAAGTAGAAAGAAGAAGAAGTAAAGAAAAGTAAAGACAAATATAAAAAAAAATACCTTTTTTTGCTTGCAGAAACGATGGAAGAAAGGAGGAGGTACATCGGTGTCACTCTCAACATAAGCCTTTCTCTCTTACTTACATGAATCTCAGTTTAAACTATACTTACAAAGAAAGAAAAATTACATGAAAAGAAAATAAAAACCTACAATAAAAATAATGAAAACGTGGACTAAATTCTATCTCTGCATGGTCGTCCTTTTTTGCCTTTGAGATTGCAGGTATTTATAGAAGAAATGCAGAGGTTAGAGGAGTATGAAAATAGGGAAGCTGGTTATTTCCGAATTTGAATCCTCCCCTTATCTCCAAACTTGATTTGATTGGAATATTCAGTTCTGATCTGCAGTTTGTTGGCGTGTTGATTGCTGAATATCACTTATCAAATAATAGAATTAGAACTAGTGATCAATATAAGAGTTGTAGCCCTGTAAATCTGCTTTGTGGATCATCTTGAGTCATTAGATTTGAGATTTGGTAGCGAAAGTTATGATTCAAATACTAAAATGTATCGAGTCAGAATCTGAGACAAACTTGCTTCATCTCATTCGTTGATCTTCTCTCTATCCATTTAGCTCTCTGTATTTGATATTATCCTTGGTTGATATTTCGCTAAGCAAAATGGATTTATAGAAATCTGAATTTTACCGGTTTCCATTTGGCGTTGTCTTTCTGATTTGCTCTGATCTTCAGTTGAACATTTGTCCCAATTCTTGATTTGTTCTAACTAGATCTGGGATCATCCTCAGCTAACCAAATAGATCCAGTTAAATTCGATTTTAACTGGTATTCATTTGGTTTAATCCTCTTTCTCTTCATTATTATCTTCTGCAAAATAGATATTTAAGACAAGAAAATTAGTAGATTTATTACACGATAAATATAGGAGTGTAATGAAAAGAATACAAAATGTATGTACGATCACACCCCCACACCTATCTTTTGCTCGTCCTCGAACAAATCAACAAAACTAAACCAAAGATTATTATACCACTTTCGCAGGTTACGCTATTACAATTAGCATGTAAAACAAGCCGTTAAACTTCTAGGTTTCCCCTAGAGGAAGAGTTTTGTCTCGTGAGGGTTTTCAGTGGATTGCACCCACAAAATCCATAAAGAAAGAGTAATAAAGAGTTAGTATTTTCGAAAAGCATTTTGAAAGAGAAAATTATTTGAAATATTATTGTAAGATTTAAGTAATCTATAAGTTATAGGAAAACTAAATTTTTCATTCCTAAACTTAGTCTTTATTCAAAAATTTGTTATCAATCAAAGTAAGGAGTCAAATTGTACTTCTCATCCAGTCTATTACTTTACTCTAAGTCATATGCACCTTGTGACCGTGTAAATTTTGACTAAGGGTTCTTTAACTCTAACTCTTATGCCTTATTTATTTATATATATATTTTTGGTGGTATTATTCCTTAGTTCTATTAGGCTTTCTGATCTGCCCATGTAACGAGCCTTTAATCGATGACTCCCAAACCAAACGGTCTTAGGGCACTGGGTGAGAAAACACCCCAAGGACTTAAGGACTCGAGCAAACAAGGCCACAAAACTAAGGATTTTATTATATGAACCACTTTTAGGTTTGAATACTTATACTTTATTAGGCATAAATACCCAGCTTAAACAGAGGATTTATATATATATATATATATATATATATATATATATATATATATATATATATATATATATATTCTCATCTAATCATCTTTCGCATAAATACCAAGGCTTACTTAGGCCAAAGCACCTAGCTAATCAATAATTAGACTTGTTCATCTTTCATAGATATATTTTTTTCTTTTTCTTTTTTTTTCATAAGGCATAAGAATCTTTGTTTTTGAACCCTAAGTGTGTAAGTATATAAGGTGTGCATATTTCTTCAAGGTAAAGATTAAGACTAAATTACTTTCACAAACTTTCTTCCTATACTTAGAAATGAAACAAATAATCTTATTTTGACCAAGTATAAGAAATCCTAATTATGATTCTCCTATTCCTTAAAATTGATTTAATTTCTTACAAAAAATATGTCAAAATATTGTTTCTATTTTCAAAAAGTTTTTAAAAGTAAAGAAAATGTTAATAATTTTTTTATTTTCTTTTTTTATAAAAAGAAAAAAAACCTAAGTTATGTTAGACCCTCCCCCACACCTATCTCATGCATTGTCCTCAATGTATGAATTAATGCATAAATGCATGAAAAAGAAGAAAGGGAAGGAAAATATTACCTTAAGGTGGTGGTTCCGGTGGTGGTCTGATTGGTCCACGAAATGCGGCCCAAACAAATTTTCGTAGAGTTTGGAGGAACCCACAAGAAATCTCTCTTAATAACCCACTAAAATGATGTATATATGAACGGTTAAAAATCTATCTAATTTTCAAATTTTATAATTAATTTCGGAGTCAATTTTGTCAACCGCCTTGTCCCAAAATGGAGTGTGAAAAAATGGAATGATTGACTTAAACTTAAAAAGTATGGGAACTAATACCGACTTAGGAAAGTGACTTAAGTCAAGTAAAGGTTCAGGAGTCGAGATCGGTTCAGGAAGTGGTTCCAAATCAAGAAGTTGAAATTCAAGTCCACATTCATTTCCCCACAATGGAATGTGACTTAATATTGGTGATTCAAGTTCAAGAATGACAGGTGTGGGAATCAAAACTGACTCTAAAATATTACTCAAGTCGTGTAACAAAACAGGAGTCAATATTAATTCTGAAATTTGAATTGGATCACAAATTTGAGAATCTAGGTCACATTTCTCATTGAGTTCAATTTCGTAAAAATAAGAACTTGCCAATTTATTAATGGGACTTTCAAAAGTATGAAATTGGTCAAGTTCAATATGATGATCATTAAAGATGGGTGATTCAATTTCATGATGAATTGGCACAGGATCCAATGTTGACTCGGGAAAAAGATTGAAATCAAGTGAAGACACCGGAGTCATTATTAAATCAGGAAGTAGAATTGAATCACTAAGTTGAGGTTCAGGATCATATTCATTCTCAAGTTCAATTTTAGGAAAGGGATAACTTACCAAACTATCAATGTCATTTTCAAAATTTAGAGTTTGGGCAAGTTCAAATGATTGTGCTGAAATGGAACCTTATTTTTCAGAACAATATGACTCTTCGGCTCTAACAGAATGGTTAGCGACATCAGAAATGATCAAACGGTGAGAACGTAAAGTTTGGACCATCATATCTATGTCATGATTACGAGCGTTTTGAGCCTGAGTCATGGCTTCAAGCATCTTTTCATAGTTGATTGGTTCATCATTTTGTTGCGATTAGACTTGAAAAGATGAAGTGTTGTTTTGAAATTTGTGGTGAAATTGTAAGTCCATCAAATTTTGTGATTGTTGTTTGGACTCACGCATACTCATTTTCAAAATTGATGGTTTTCTATTTTGGATAGGTGGAACTGAGTATGAATCTTGGAAATATTTATGGACAAGGTGGATAAGGAGGACAAGTTGGTTGAAAATTGGACTCGGGGAGGTGAATCCCCATTGACTCTGTGAAGAGTTGAAATTATTCTGGAAACTATGGTTATACGATTGGGGGCATGGGTTATATTGATTCGGATAAGACCAATCTGGCACACTAGGTTGGTTAAAGTTATGATATGTCGAATTGGTAATATCCAAAAAGAGGTGTAATATGGATTACCATTAAAATTGGAAAAATTATTGTTATAAGCCATATCATACAATAAAACAAAAACAAATAAGCAAACAAAGAAAAAAAAAATCTAAACTAAGTTTGGGTAGACCTTTGACCTAGACGACTCCTAACTGGTTAGACTATCCACGGGAGGTATAATGCAGACTTTGACCACAAGCTAATCAGCCAGGTCAGGGTAAGATTGGTGGGAGGTATCCACGCAAAAGCGACGGGCCTAATTAAGCCAAACCACCAGCCTTCGGGGTTTCGCCCCTCAATCTCTTTCCTTAGATACTGATTTGGTAGGAGTCAAATTCTAACACGTTCCCCCTTAGGATAATCTCCTAATTGAGTCCGAGATGTCCCTAGGGCCAACATCTATTCATTTTTAGTTAGGCTTGAGTTAGTGAGTGAGGAGATTGTTTGTGGGCTAAGGGAGGGTAATGACTTCCCCACCTTATCTTATTTATAGGACAAGCCCTTAAGATTGATTGTGCAAAATGTGAAGGATAAAGAAAAGTAACATTCAACAAGCAAATAATCACTCAAGAATGTTTCCTACACTATATGCCATGCAAACGTACCTTTTACTCCAGCACTCTTCAACAGTAATGTAAAATCTAAACGAATTAGACACGTGCCTAAATGCAAAGTCTAAACTATTTTTAGCATTTAACAAACATCAATTTACTGTTGAGGTTAGAAAGGAAGTACAGTGAGACAAACAAGGAAATTACTAGCTACAGATATTAAACTATGCAATTCAGCTAACATGCAGAAAATATAGGTTAGTAGTTCACTCAGATTGCTACAGGAATGTAACAAATAAGAGGGCTTCTTGGCTCTTCTTTCTTGAGCAGAGTCTAAAGTCACTTATATGTCCACTGCAGCAAAGATTCCTTATTGTCAAACCTGTACACCAAGAACAAAAAAGAAAGTTAACCAAAAATGTAAATAAAAAAAGAAATAACTTACCGTCCTTCCCCGGCAACGACGTCAAAATTTGATTGAGGTTGAACCTGCACACAAATACAGAATTTCAGAACTTTTAAAACAGTAGTGCAAGTGCTCAATTCTACCGCGATAGCAAGTGGCTATGCGGGTCGTGATCCACAAGGAGGGACTAGCGATGGAAGCTTTTTAAGCAAGTTCTCTTTTAGGCTACAAAGTATGGTTAAAGTTCTTCTCTAGTTCTTTAAAAGAAAAAAAGAAAATTTGAGTTAAAGTTAAATTAGGAAGAAGATGATAGATTAAGAAGATGGAGAAACTAGAAATGATATGTACAAAGAATCGAAATGAGTGATGAAAGAGTTGGGTGTTGTTGGTGTTGGTGATCTAAACTAAAGAAATAAAAGAAAAGAAAGAAAAGATTAAAGAAATACATACCTCCTCTAGTTGATGACTTACCTAGAACCCTTGCATGTTCTACCTTGCTTCAGAGGCGTTCAACACATAAACATAAGATCGAGCTCAGTCCCCATTCGCATTACATCATCAAGACGAACAAGAATGAAATGATACAGAATCTTGAGGAGGAGAACATCATCATGTAATATCGTTGGCACTCACACAAACATGACTATACTGATGCTTTTAGATTCACTTGAATGCTCATCATAACCAAAAGAGGAAAGGTAGAAAGAAGAAGAAGAAAACAAAAGTAAAGACAAATATAAAAAAAATTACCTTTTATTGCTTGCAGATACGATGGAAGAAAGGAGGAGGTACATCGGTGTCACCCTCAACATAAGCCTTTCTCTCTTACTTACATGAATCTCAGTCTAAGCTTTACTTACAAAGAAAGAAAAATTATATGAAAAGAAAATAAAAACCTACACTAAAATGAATGAAAACGTGGACTAAATTCTATCTCTGCATGGTCGTCCTCTTTTTCCTTTGAGATTGCAGGTATTTATAGAAAAAATGCATAGGTTAGAGGAGTATGAAGATAGGGAAAGCTGGCTATCTCTGAATTTGAATCCTCCCCTTATCTCCAAACTTAATTTGATATAAATATTCAGTTCTGATCTGCAGTTTATTGGCGTGTAGATTGCTAAATATCACTTAACAAATGACAAAATTAGAACTAGTGATCGACATAAGAGTTGTAGCCCTATAAGTCTACTTTCTGGATCATCTTGAATCATCAGATTTGAGATTCGGTAGCGAAAGTTATGATTCAAATGCTAAAATGTATACAGTTAGAATCTGAGACAAACTTGCTTCATCTCATCCGTTGATCTTCTCTCTATCCCTTTAGCTCTCTGTATTTGATATTATCCTTAGTTGATCTTTAGCTAACCAAAATAGATTTATAGAAATCTGAATTTTACCGGTTGCCATTTGGTATTATCTTTCTGATTTGCTCTGATCTTCAGCTGAACA
Organism: Agave tequilana; assembly: GCA_038442645.1. Taxonomy (NCBI): domain Eukaryota; kingdom Viridiplantae; phylum Streptophyta; class Magnoliopsida; order Asparagales; family Asparagaceae; genus Agave; species Agave tequilana. The sequence goes on from JAVJIF010021759.1 coordinate 36,987, forward strand.
TTTGTCCCAATCCTTGATTTGTTCTAATTAGATCTGGGATCATCCTCAGCTAACCAAATAGATCTAGTTAAATCCGATTTTAACTAGTATTTATTTAGTTTAATCCTCTTTCTCTTCATTATTATCTTCTGCAAAATAGATATTTAAGACAAGGAAAGTAGCAGATTTATTACACGATAAATGTAGGAGTGTAATGAAAAGAATACAAAATGTATGTACGATCAAAACCGATAGAGCTGTCGATTACTTTTGTCAGTGTACTGTTGAACTGATTACAGAAGTAAGGACATACACCTTGTATGTGAGAGAATGCAACTCTCATAGACGCGACCACCATACTGATCAAGTGCAGACGTGACTTTCAGTGGAGTTGAGATGTGGCTCTCAATTGTTGTAGAGACGCGACTCTCAATTATCATTGAGACGCGGCTCTCAATTGCTGTTGAGACACGGCTCTCAATTTAAAATACGAAGATCGTGTTGGATGCTTCCAGACACGAACGCGGGTGTCGCGTTGGACACGTGTCTGGCTCAGATTGAGTTCGAGATATGTGCCACGTATCTCGGCCACTGAAGGGCCTATAAAAGATCCGGGCCTTTCAACAGTCAATTCACGTTGACTGTTCATCAACTTCAATCAGACTCGCGTTTGAAGATTTAAAAGCTATTAAGCTTTCTTAAAACCCATAAAACTTTAAACTTTTTTCAATCTTTTCGAAGATTTAAAGGTGCGCATGGCTCCGAAAAGCGAAGGCATTCGCTTCCTCCTCCAGTGTCGCTGCTACTGATACTCGAATGGGTGGTGCTCCTCCTCAAGAAGCCCCCATTTCAAGTAAAAGTCTTCAAATGGCTTTTACCATTATTATGAACACGAAGAGGCTCTGTCCTCTTAACTTCTTTTTAAAGTTTTGAAACTTCTATTGAAGTTAAACAGTCGACGTGGATCTCGCAGGTTCGCGTTTGATTTATGAACATGGTCTTCGCGTTGTTGAGCAGAACGCAGGTCTGGCTTGGGGAACTAAAGGTCGCTGAGCATTTTTGGGCGTTAATGTCCCTTAAGTCAAATATTGTGTTGGACACGTATCTTGGTCAGATTGGATTTGGGATTCGCACCACGAATTAAGGTCATTAAGGGCTTTTAAGAAGGGTTCTGAGGTTCACGCCGCTAATTAAGGCCCTTGGAGAACCTATAAAAAGGCTTAGGGTCTCTTAATAGTCATACATTTTGACTGTCTTCTTCCTCAAGTGCATAACTCTCGAAGTTCTGAAGTTTTCAAAATAACCCAATGCTTTAATGCTTTTCGTAATCTTCTTCAAAGATCATCACTGTCAAATGACAAGAAAGTCAAAGAGCATCACTTTTTCATCTGGCACCGTTGGTTGCTTTAACCCTGATGGATGGCACTCCCCCTCCAGAGGCTTTTTTCTTTAGGTAGGGAATGTTCAACACAAAGAGACACTGTCTTTTGACTTCTTTTTGAAATTTTCGCCATTGTTGTACACAACAAGACACCATCTTCTTGAAGTTTTCGGTATTGCGGAACATGAAGAGACACTATCTCTTAACTTCTTTTTGGAGTTTTCAAAACTTCCTTTGAAGTTGAGCAGTCGGTGCAAAATTTAGAAGTCCACGTTTGATTTGTAGACGCGACCTTCACATTGATGAGCAGAACGTGGATTTGGTGATCTCTAAGCTTTGATCTTGTTCATGCGATTTTCGCCTCCTAGCGAGTTTCATTTTTTGAGATCTTGACGCGAGCCTAGCGAGCTTCGTGTTTTGAGATCTTAAACACAGGTCTCATTCATCATAAGATTTACGTTTGAGTCTCAAGACTTGGATAATTTTCTATGTCTGGAGTCCAGATGCAGGCTTTATGTGAGCCTCGTGTTCCAATCATTGGACACAGGTCCCATGTGTTGTGCCTTGTACTTGAGTTCCAATATCTCAACATGTTTCTGTCTTTCTGAAATTAACCCTGGGTTTTCTCTTTTCATAGGCCTTGGCTATATTAACGGTGCTAACTCCACTGTCCCCTTCAACCTGTGGAAGATGATCGCTGCATTCATTGAAGTAAATAGGAAACAACAAGTTCGTTTGATCGGCAACTACTCAGGAAGTCAGAGCTTCTCTTCAGAGATGGTATCGAGGAGGGTGAGGGGGATCAATATGGTCTCGGATTCTCCCTTCACCAATATTGTTCAAGGAAGCGACTACAACGAGCATGATGCATTTGAAGATCACGGGAAAGGGAACATTACCGATGTGGTCTCAGATCCTCCCTTCACCAATCTTTTTCAAAGAAGTGACAACAACAGAGAATCCATACTCATTGGATGATTTTTCGGTGGCAAAATCTCCATTAAGCAAAGGATTACGCCATTGTGAGGGAGGAGGATTTTCATGCTTGTTGGTTGGGTGGAATCAGAATGTTCCACTACATTTCGACCACGAGGAACACCACTGTTCTCAAGAAGACAGAAAATGTATCTACCATTTGCATATAGAACAATTTGATCTTGAAGCCAGTTTCTACTGAAAGAGTCTCTTAAACATGCAGCTCACTACGAAGAAGTTTTTGTCAAAAGAAGAGTTGCAAGTCCAAGCCTTGGCTACGATTGAAAAAAAGGCACCCTGAAGTGATATCCAACGTCTCAAGGAGCAAATACGTCTCCCAGTGAGCGAGTGTCCTATTCCCCCTCTTTTTTTTAACACTCTATCTTGTTAAACAAGAGAGTGTCTGTATCACTTTTTAATTTTGATATAAACGAAAATGATAATTTCGCCTTCGCCTTGTCTTAAATTTTTTTTATTTTGAAAATCAGACAAATGAAAGCGATTACCTTTGATTTCTAGAAGTGATGATTAATATAGCAACTAAAAGTTTGGAAATTCCGTCAAGGAATTTGAAAAGGTTACTGTCAGAGGTGTGATGTTAACTTGATAGAAGTTGAATTCGTGATTTGAACAAATTTTGCGGACTTCCTATCCTATTGATGAGAATAACAAGTGGAGTTAAATTCGTTGGAGATTTATAAAAATTTTTACTGTCAGAATGTAATGTTAACGTGACGGGATAGAATTTGCAATAAGAAGCAAATTGGATTGCTAGAGGTATGATATTAACTTGACAAGGAGGTGAATGTTAGAGATGTGATATCAAATTAGCATTTAGGAGATCTCATTTTCATTGAGAAAACTGAGAAAATTACTGTCATAGGTTTAGTGTTAATTGACAGTGAGATAAATGCTAGAGACGTGATAATAACTTAGTATCTATTGTCTCATTTTTGGAGAAAAAATCAAGAAAATCACTGTTATAGGTATAATATTAACTTAACAGGGATTTATATTGAAATAAGATCAATTTTGTTCAGAGGTGTAGTATTTAACTTGACCGATAGATCTTGCAATTTGAGCAATTTTGTGGACTTATCATTCTATTGAAGAGAATTGACAAGTTAAAATTTTGGTCAGATGTGTGGTTTTAACTTGACTGGGAAAATTTTGCGATTTGAGCAATTTTGGTCAGAGGTGTAATGTTAACTTGACTGGAAAATTTTTTCGATTTGAGCAATTTTGATCATAGCTGTAGTGTTAACTTGACCAGAAAAATTTTGCGATTTGAGTAATTGCGGTAGATTCGTCATTCTATTGAAGAGAATTGACAGGTAAAATTTTTATCCGCTATAGAGATTAGGGGAGTCACTATTAGAGGTATAATGTTGACTTAACAGCGATTTCAATTACGATATGAGCAATCTTGGTCAGAGGTGTATCATTTAACTTGACTGAAAAATTTTGCGATTTAAGCAATTTTAGTGGACTCGTCATTCTATTGAAGAGAATTGACAAGTTAAAATTTTATCCCCAGGGAATATTGAAAGAAATCACTGTTAGAGGTATAATGTTAACAATAGAGTATGCCAGAGGTATAATATTAACTTGACACATTTGATTTGTGATTATTTCGTTAGAAAATAATTACAACCTTTTTGAGGTCTTACCATTCCATGGACGGAATTCATAAGGGGTTTTGGAGGGGAAGGTGGGATCGCTCCCTCAGGATTTTTAGCAAACCCTCAGCTATCAACGAATTTGACATGCCTTTACCAACTACCGTTTGAGTCGGAGTAACCATGCTATTCCCCTCAGTATGATGAGTTGTTAAGAATTTTTCATTGGGCTTAGATGCCAACTTTTCTTCTATCCTTTAGCGGTCGGAGGCGTTGGATGTAGTGTAGTGCGCCTCCTGCAAATAAGCTGGAGGCCATAGAGGTGGATATGAATTCCACGAGGGCTTTGCCCAAAATTAACCTCCTCGTGGGGTCCTCTTTGATCAACACATTTTGATATGAATGTAAAAATAATAAAAGATTTTACAAAGATGCGTCACGAACCTTCTTCAATGAGTTTGGCTTGATAAGCTATCAGATAAACTTATTTGATCCTCCATCTGATTGTTCGAACCCTTTGTCGTTGAGCTTCGATCGATCGAACAGATAGGGAGATATACCATCGTTACATATGAAAAAGTTTGGTTAGATAGCCATCCTTCTGGATGCTTAGGCATGCTCGACTTCAAAATATGACCTATTCTTCTAAGTTGATAGGTGTATGTAGAGAAGAGTGACAAAGCTAAAACATAATATCTTGCTTTTGTCTTTTCTTTGATGTTTACATTATACACAATAATGTCACCCAAGTTCGATCTGCCCGACTTCAATTGATCATAATGTGATCCTTTGAAAGAAGAAGCTCTTCTTTGATGCTCTTCTAAATATCTTGGATCTCGAGAGTTTGATCAGAGGTGTAGTGTTAACCTGATCATGAGAAGAGTGGCAAGGTTAAAACTAAAGTTTTGCATTTTATCTGTTTAACATTAACATCATGCATCACGATGTCAATAATGTTCGGTCGGTTCGGCGTCGATCGACGGTGATGTGATTCGTTGAAGGAAGAAGCTTTCTTTGGCGCTTTTCCAAACATCTTGGATCTCGAAGCTTTGATCAGAGGTGCAGTGTTAACCTGATCATAAGAAGAGTGACAAGGCTAAAACTGAAATTTCGCACTTTGTTTCTTCAATATTAACATCATGCATCGTGATGTCAACATTATTTGATCGGTTGGGCGTCGATCGACCGTGTTGTGATCTGTTGAAGGAAGAAGCTCTTCTTTGGCGCTCTTCCAATTATCTTGGATCACGAAGCTATGATCAGAGGTGTAGTGTTAACCTAATTATAAGAAGAGTGAAAAGACTAAAATTGAAGTTTCGCACTTTGTCTCTTCAATATCAACATCATGCACCATGATGTTAACAATGTTCAGTCAGTTTGGCATTGATCGACCGTGATGTGATTTGCTGAAGGAATAAGCTCTTCTTTGATGCTCTTAAAAACATCTTGGATCTCGAAGCTTTGATCAGTTGTGTAGTGTTAACCTGATTATGAAAGAGTGACAAGGCAAAAACTAAAGTTACGCACTTTGTTTCTTCAATACTAACATCATGCATCGTGATGTCTACAATGTTCTATCGATTCGACATTGGTCGACTGTGATGTGATCCGTTGAAAGAAGAAGCTCTTTTTTGGCGCTCTTTTAACATCTTGGATCTTAAAGCTTTGATCAGAAGTGTAGTGTTAACCTGATCATGAGAAGGGTGTCAAGGCTAAAACTGAAGTTTCGCACTTTGTCTCTTCAATATTAACATCATGCATCGTGATGTCAACAATGTTTGGTCGGTTTGATATCGATTGACCATGATGTGATTCGTTGAAGGAAGAAGCTCTTCTTTTGCACTCTTTCAAATATCTTGGATCTCAAGTTTTGATCAGAGGTGTAGTGTTAATCTGATCATGAGAAGAGTGAAAGGGCTAAAACTAAATTTTCACACTTTTTCTCTTCAGTATTAACATCATTCATCATGATGTCAACAATGTTCTGTCGGTTCGGTGTCGATCGACTGTGATGTGATCCATTGAAGGAATAAGCTCTTCTTTGGTGCCCTTTAAACATCTTGGATCTCGAAGCTTTGATCAGATATGTAGTGTTAACCTAATCACGAGAAGAGTGACAAGACTAAAACTGAAGTTTTGCACTTTGCCTCTTCAATATTAACACCATGCATCGTGATATCAACAATATTTGGTCGGTTCAGCATCGATCGATTGTGATGTGATCCATTGAAGGAAGAAGCTTTTCTTTAATGCTCTTCCAACATGTTGGATCTCAAAGCTTTGATTAGAGGTGTAGTGTTAACATGATCATGAGAAGAGTCTTATTAAGGATAGTATTTCTTCAACTATCTGCCATTGATCGGCATCAGGAGCGTATCGCCGTCCAGAGTAGTAAGGCGGTATGCTCCATTTGAGTAGATTGACTCTACTACAAATGGTCCTTCCCATTTAGGTTGAAAATTTTCTTTTGTCTTATATGTCATAACCATGGGCCTTCTGACTGCTAAGACAAGGTCGCCTTTCTTGAAAATTCGTTCTCTGACTTTCTTATCGAAAGCTCTGAAAATTTGGGCTTGATAGAGCTCGATTTACTGTTGCACTTGCAGATGTTTATTGTCTAAACCTTCCAATTTGTGGAGGCGCAATTGATGCTTCTCCTCGTCTTCCATCCTGGTTGTCAGAGTTACTCAAAAAGATGGGATCTCTGTTATGCCCCGCTTCCTAAAAGACGCGGAAATGGAGTCGCGATGAAGGTCGGCGACGTATATACGCGAGAAGACTAACCCACGTATACACGCTAAGCCTCAAGTAACCTGAACAAGCTATAAAATCTACTACGATAAATTAATATCACTGCAATATGACATATAAATATCTAACACAATGATAACAGATGAATAAAGGAAAGAAAATGGCATCTGGATGCGAAAAAGATAGAATCAGGAAATAACATGAAAAAAAGAGCAAGAATACCTATAATCAAGAAAGAGAGACTCTAGCTCCTCGTAACACGTACGATCACACGAACACCTAAACAACATAAGAAGGTGTACAAAAATCCTCGACGTACAAATCTAGGGTCATCAGAAGCAACCTAATAAGTGTGTGCAAAGGGAAAAGTGTTCGTACATAACAACGCAAGCAATAACAACATGATAACCGAAATGAAACATAACAGAATAATCAATGTCAAGAACAAAGTTATGAACGATATATAACTTGTATCTTGACCACTAATGTCAAGATGTATAACCTAGCATATGTCACTAGTCTTGTATACAAACCGGTCATGTGTACAATCATATGTTTATCATAATTATATATACGTACAGTCAGGTGATCACGGCCAGTCACAGTACATTAACAGTTTATCATTATTAATTATGTTAGCGAACACCAATTGTCACATGGAATAGACGCATCCCATACTACGCCTACTACACGCGCCAATCGAGGTCCTCAGTTATTAAAACTGATCGGTTGGAGACATTGCATGTGTTTTAGGTGGGTCCCGTGCATTCTGTTCGAAAGGATTAATTGTATTGAGAAAGGGTTTAGAGTAAACCGTTGATGTCCGTGTACCGATAATCAAGAACTTCGAATGTATATGCAGGTTCACTTTACTCCTTCCGAATCACCGTTCGTAGTATAAGTTAGGACGGGTCGTATCCTCAAGGAGGGTTAGCAATAGAAGCATTCAAGGTTTTATATTGAAATTTTAGTGAAGAAAAACGAAGGTTCTTCTTTGTTTTAAGAAATGAAAAGCAAAAGGATGTGGAAAGTGAGTGAAAATCTTTGGTGGTTGTGTAAAAGAAAAGAAGAAACAAAAATAAAGATGGAAGGAAAACGAAGATATTTGAAAAGGGAAAGTTTTCAGAAGAGAAGTTTTTTAAGTATGATAAAAAGAGAAGCCATGACTAACTAACATTCTAATTTACTAACTTACCACTCTCGTTAGGTGATGCATGCCTCATATTGATTCATCGGCAATGGTGTGTCTTGCTTTGCCAACTCCTTGTATTGTCCCATGTCGAAGGTGTTTCTCATCTAGGCTAGGCTAGTTGCCTCCTTGAATCATTGGCTCCCAAGATAAATTTTCAACAGTGGAACAAGAATGGTCACTCTTAAAGATGCTAAGAAAACATACAAGAGTTATTAGTCCATCAAAGCTATAATAAAGCGAGCATGAAATAAGAAACTTGTAATGTAGTCATTGGCATAGTGAAGTGCTCCATCTTCATGCTCCATCAAGGCATTTGTTCTAAATACAAGGCTCTAAGTGAGGCTCACATGAATCATATGGAGGGGGAACATAGCATTTGCAAAGAATAAAAAGCAACTCACCTTCATTGGAGGTAAGATAGACTTGTAGTTTGCAAGACTGAAAAGAAGAAAGCATCCAATGAATCATATAAAGTAGCAATAACCCAAGAGTTAGTAGTTAGTAAAATTAAAAGTTAGTTAGTCATGTTAATGAATTAGCTAGACATGAAAATAAAGAACAAGCAATAGTTCATTGTAGAAGTTAAGTAGAAGAAGGTAAAAGCTTTAAAGAAAATAGTGCACTAGAACAAGAAAAGATTGGAAGATTGAAAGCTTGATCCTTATATTGCGTTGTCACCGTCTCCAATTACAAAGGTCACTCACTCTCACTCTATCTTTTCTGGATTCTAGAAGGAGAAAAAGAAAATTACATAAGAGACTAAAAGAAAACCTAGAGAAACCCTAACAATTTTCCTATAAATAATGCTCTTTTCTCCTCCTCGATTAGAGAGGCCCTAGGGGTCTATTTATAGTCTTCATGAGAGGAGGTCATCCCACCTCAGCTCCGGATCAAACGCTGAAGTAACGACCAGAAGATTGCCGCGGTTCCGTGGCAAGTGCCGCGTTTTCGCGGCCGTTTCTTGGCCGCTGCGCTAGCGGATTTTTTGTGCCTTTCTGTTGTATCTCGTATCCCCAGTTGGATCTTGTAAATACTGAGAATACACTTTGAATCTGTTCAGACTTGGAATTTTCTCTTGTGGGCTTCTAAATGTTTCTTTAATTCCTCAAAAATCATAATTGTTGGGCCTCCTTCTCCATTAAACATTGGACCTGAAAAAAGAGAGAAAAAAGCAGTAAAAAATCTAATATTTATTCAGATAAAGCATATCATGGTGGTAGAAAATGATGCATAAATGACTCTAATCGCACCCCCATACCTAGCTTTTGCTCGTCCCTGAGCAAAATAAGCAAAGAGAAAAATCATAACTAAATTATTACACCACTTTCGTAGGTAACACGATTGCACTAAGCTCATGCAACAAGCCTTTAAACCTCTAGGTTACCCTAGAGGAGGAGTGTTGTCTCCTTAGGGTTTTCAGCGGATTACACCCACAAAATCCCAAAGAAAAAGAAAAATGTTAGTGAAAAAGAGAAAGATTTTATTATGATCCATTTTCTTCAAGAATTTCGTTGATCTATTGGTTTCGGGTTATTCTAAACTTTTCCTTCTTTTTATAAGTTTCCATTTGAAATCTTGTTATCAACTTAGGTTAAGTTTCTAAGAATAGAGAGAAAACTGGATTTTGCATCAGGCCTAACACATAACATATGTATAAGGGATTTTTCTTAGATTTTAATTCATTTGTTCACATATAAATATATATATATATATATATATATATATATATATATATATATATATATATATTTATGTTATTTTATATATTATATATTTACATTTTCTTAGCTTAATTAGGCTTTCTAATTTACCCATGTAGGGAGCCTTTTACCGATGACTCCCAGACCAGAGGGTCTTAGGGCACCTGATGAAGATACATCCCTAAGGTTCAAGGTCTCGAGTAAACTAGGCCACGAATGCTAAGGACTCAACCACTTTTAGGCGTGACTGGTCATGCTTCTTAAGGCACAACCAACCAGCTTAATTAGTGATCAAGTTTTATTATTATTATTATTATTTTTTTATATATATTTATGTAAACAAAGTCACTAAGTCCTTGATTAATCCCTCAACCTGCAAACGTATATAGTGCTTAGAAAAAATTCAAAATCTAGCTATCTTTTCTATTATTTTCTTTCTTAACCTAAAAATCCAACAAAATTTCTTATTTCGACTTATATTAAGAAATCTTAGCTTAGAATTTCCTTAATGCCTAAGATCAAGTTAATTCTTTTCAAAATGGATCAAATTTTTTTTCTTTTATATATATATATATATATATATATATATATATATAAAAGAAAAGAGAAACCTAGAAATCTAAAAGAAAAAGTCTAGAAAAATCCTATGTTAGTAAGAAAAGAGAACCTAAGAAATCTAAAAAAAAAAATTTTTTTTTATAAGAAAAGAGAAACCTAAAATAAGTCTAGAAAAATTCTATGTTAGTATCTACCCCCCCATACCTATCCCATGCATTGTCCTCAATGTATGCAAGAAAATAAACGCATGAAACAGGTAAAGAAAGGTGTCACCCCCGTCTTCGGCTTGGACCAGCGGTGGTGCTAGGTCCGGCTGACTGTGATCGCCGCAAACCCTCCTCAATGCGGTCTAGGCGAGATGTCTGCTCCGCAACCTGTTTGCGTAGTCGAATCTGCCCTCGAAATATCTTCTTCATGCCTCGCCAAATGGTAGACATGAAGGCGCGTGAATCAGCTGGGGGTCCTGTTGCCAAAAGGCGGCTCTTCCTCCTCCTCTAAAAGTCCTCTGAAGAGGACTCCACAGGGACATCTTCGGACTGGACACTAGGAGTCCAAATCGCATGAAGACAACTATTGTAAGCGCTAGTCGCCCTCTCTTGTGAAACGAACACCCTATCATATGAGTCAAAAACTGCATCTGGTAAGAAAGTCCTACATAGACGAGTGATCAGAAGTGGGTGCGAGTACTTTGCACCGCGTGTGCGGGAAGAGTTGGTGATGATATTATGAAAGATGATCTTGTTGATACAGATAGTGTGCTGCCGAGTCATCAGGTCGTGTATAATCTGCAGCACTGGCCTATTAAAGGAGGTCGTGTGATCAAGCCCTAAAATGTTGCGTTGAATCCAGCAACCAACGCAATGTACGTTTCTAAATGTAGTACTGGCCTTGAGTCCCCTATCTTGTTCCGTACAGCGAGCCCCCATGACAGTCATATAATCGATTAAAGGTAGGGGGTCGCTATGATGTGGGTTGTGATTTGTCACATACATTGCATTTATGTTGTCACTTTACCATACTTGTTTGCTAATAAATGATATAATAATTGTCTTTTTCTTTGCTAAATGTAGGCCCAAATGCTCAAAGAAATAAATGAGGAACAAGCCTAAAAGCCCACTTTATTCTGAATTAATTCAGAATAAACTCGAAGTGAAGAAATCTGGGCTATCAAGGAGTTGAGAAAATCCCTCCTTGAATCGAGGAATCGGAGCCAAGAAAATCAAATGCTGATTTAGTCAGTGGTTGAAGAAGAAACAAGAAAATCAACCAGATATGCGAGAAGCCCTTCACCCCAGGAAACTCCCCCCGCTTGGTGTTGCCACTGGCCACCCAGTGCCGCAGAATTGCGGCCCAATCCGCAATTCTGCGGCCAACTGAAGTCAGTTGGGGAGCGTTTGCTCCCCCGACCTCCCCGGGATCTTGGTTGTTAGGGTTTTTGCCTATAAAAGGCATTTGCTGCACTAAAAAAAAAAAGAAGGCAGAGATAGGACTTAGCCAAGCTTTCATTTCTAGGTTTAGGTTTTTCTTTTTTATGTAACTTGTATGTAGGCTTAGGTTAGAAGATGATTCATGTAAGTAAGAGAGAGAGGCTGATGTTGAGAGTGACACCGATGTACTCCTCCTCCTTTCTTTCATTGTCTCAGTAAGCAATAAAGGTAAACTTTTCTTTGTGTTTGTTTCTTTACTTTCCTTTACATTTGTTTTGCTTTTCGTTTTCCTTTTCTACTTCACCTTGGTTGTATGTGTTGAGTCTACAAGTGAACTCTAAAGCAGGTACACCGATGCTACGTGAGAGCCAGCGATAGTTCATGAAGACGTTCTCCTCTACCAAGCTCGCATCACTTCGTTCTTCTTATGCTTGACGATATAATGTGCACGGGACCGAGTTCGAGTTTATGATCTATGCGTTGAACGCCTCCGAAGCACAAAGGTAGAACTTGCAAAAGGTTTCCAAGTAAGTCATCACCAAACTAGGTAAGTAATTCTTAACTTTCTTTCTTTTCTTTTATCGCTATAGTATAGATCGCCAACACGATTTCTTTCACCACTTCTTCCAATCGTTTTCGATCTTCTCCTCCACTTCATTTGTACATAGTCGCTTTTTATTGTTTTCTGATTTTCCACCTTCTTCATCTCTCGCTTTCTCTCTAACTTTAACTATAACTTTCTTTTTCATTTTTATAACTTTAAAACAGAGAAGAATCTTCGCTTATTTTCATAAGATTTCAATAAAACTGTAAACGCTTCCATCGCAAACCCTCCTTGTGGATCACGACCCGCATAGCCAATTGCTATAGCGGAAGAATTGAGCACTTGCACAAGTTTATTATTAGATCTGAAATTTCGTATTTTTTGTGCAGTTTTGCCTCAATCAAATTTTGGCGCCGTTACCGGGGAGGGTAAAACGGTTTTTATTGAAATCTGAATTTTTATTGCAAATTTTTGAGAACTAAACGAAATTTCTTCTCTGTTGCAGGTTACAGGTGAAGAACAGGAAAATTTGCATTGCAGTGACATACAAGTGGCTCTGGGCTTCTGCTCTTGAAAGCAGAAACCAGAAGTCCTCTGAATTGCCGCAATTCCACGGCAAAGCCGCATATTTGCGGCAAGGAGAAGTTAACTACTAACCAAATTTCTGCAGGGTTGCTTACTCTGCAAATACATCTGCTGCAGTACTTAAATTCTTGTATGCTTCACCTTATATCTGCTAATAATCAACAGTAAAATTTTTTTTTTGCAAAGTTAAAAATTGATTAGACATTTGCATTTCTAGGCACGTGTCTTTTCAATTCATTTACTTTTACTGTTAAGAGTGCTGGAGCAAGGTATGTTTGCATTGCATCTAGAATAGGACTATCTCTTGGTTGATTTATATCGCTTAGAGTGCATCTTATTTATCTTGTACACTTGCACAAAAACTGATCTTAAGGGCACCACCCAATAACAAGATAAGGTGGGAATTTAATCACCCTTCCTTAGCCCAAAAATCAGAATCCAAGCACTCACTAACCCAAGCCTAACTAAAATTGAGTAGACGTTGGCCCTAGGGACATCTCGGACTCAATTAGGAGATTATCCTAAGGGGGAAAAATGTTGGAATCTAACTCCTGCAAAATCAGTGTCTAGGAAAGGGATTGAGGGCCGAAAGCCCGAAGGTGGTGGTTATTTAATTAAGGAACGTCTTTGACGGAAACCTCCCACCAACCTTGCCCTGACCTGGCTGATTAGCTTGTGGTTAAAGTCTACATTAGACCTCCCGTGGACAGTCTAACCAGTTAGGAGTCGTCTAGGTCCTAAGTCTACCCTAACTTAGGCTAGAATTTTTTCTTTTTTGTTTGTTTATTGTTTGTTTTTTCTTTGTTTGTATTATACTGTGTGATATGGACTATAATAATATTTTTTTCAACTACAATAATAATCCATATTACACACCGACTTCATTTTCGGATATTACCAACCCGGCATATCATAACTTTGACCAACCTAGTGTGCCGGATTGGTCTTATCCGAAGCAATATGACCCATACCCCCCATCTAATAACTATAATTTCCATAACGATTTTAACTCTTCACAGAGTCAGTGGGGATTCACCTACCCCGAGTCCAATTTTCAACCACAGTGTCCTCCTTCTCCACCTAGTCCACAATATTTCCACGAGTCATACTCAGTTCCACCAGTCCAAAATAGAAAACCATCAATTTTGGAACGGAGTATGCGTGAGTCCAAACAACAATCACAAAATCTGATGGACTTACAATTTCAATACCACTTCCAAAATAACTCTTCATCTTTTCACCAAGACAATGAACCCATCAACTATGAAAGATGCTAGAAGCCATGACTCATGCTCAAAATGCTAGAAATCGTGACATAGACATGATGGTTGAATCTCTACGTTCCCACCGTCCTGATGTCACTTACCATTCTGTTAGAGCCAAAGAGTCATGTAGTTTTGGAAATCAAGATTCCATTTCAGACAACCACTTGAACTTGCCCAAACTCCAAATTTTGAAAAAGATATTGATAGTTTAGCAAGTTTTCCTTTTCCTGAAATAGAACTTGAGAATGAATATGATCTTGAACCCCAACTTAGTGATTCAATGCTTCTTCCTGATTCAATAATGACTCCGGTATCTTCACCTGATTTCGATCTTTTCCCCGAGTCAACATTGGATCCTGTACCAATCCATAATGAAATTGAATCACCCATCTGTGAGGATCATATTGAACTTGACCAATTATACACTCTTGAAGATCCTATTAACAAATTGGCAAGTTCTCAATTTTTTGATATTGAAGTCAATGAGATATGTGACCTAGATTCTCATATCTGTAATCCAGTTCAACTTTCTAAATCAATCTTGACTCCTGTTTGTTACCAAACTTGAGTAATGTTTTAGAGTCAGTTTTGATCCTCCACCTATCATTCATGAACTGGAATCACCCACATTAAGTCACATTCTATTGTTAGAAAATACATGTGGACTGGAGTTTTAACTTCTTGACTTGGACCCAATTTCTGAACCTATTTCGACTCCTGAACCTTTACTTGACTTAAGTCACCTTCCTGAGTCGGTATTAGTTCCTGTCCTTCCTGAGTCCAAGTCAACTGTTCTATCATTTTCATACTCTATTCTGGGACGAGGTGGTTGACAAATTTGACTCCGAAATCAATTATGGAATTTGTAAATTAGATGGGGTTAAATTTTTAATAAAACTTCTTAATGGAGTTATCTTTTTAATGGGTTATATTAAAGATATTTCTGGTGGGTTCCTCCGAGACCCAAGAAAAGTTGATTGGGCCGCGTTTCGTGGACCAATCAGACCACCACCGAAACCACCACCTTAAGGTAACCTTTTCCTTCCCTTCTTCTTTTTCATGCATCTATGCATTCATTCATACATTGAGGACAATGCATGAGATAGGTGTGGGGAGGGTCTAACATAACTTTTCTTTTTCTTAAAAAATAAAAAATAAAAAAATAAAAAAAAATTTAACACTTTTCTTTACTTTTAAAAAACTTTTTGAAAAATAGAAACAATATTTTGACTTATTTTTGTAAGAAATTAAGTTAACTTTAATTAATAGGAAAATCCAAATTAGGATTTCTTATACTTGGTCAAAATAAGATTATTTGTTTGATTTTTAGGTTAGGAAGATAATTTGTCAAAGTAATTTAGTCTTGATCTTTACCTTGATGAAATATGCATACTTCATACACTTACACACTTAGGGTTCAAAAACAAAGATTCTTATGCCTTATAAAAAATATATATATAAAAAAAAATGAATAAGTCTAATTATTGATTAGCTAGGTGCTTTGGCCTAAGCAAGCCTTAGTATTTATGCGAAAGATAATTAGATAAGTTTGAAAAAAAAATGAATAAGTCTAATTATTGATTAGCTAGGTGCTTTGGCCTAAGCAAGCCTTAGTATTTATGCGAAAGATGATTAGATCCTCTGATTAAGCTGGGTATCTGTGCCTAATAAAGCATGAGTATTCACGCCTAAAAGAGGTTCATATAATAAAATCCTTAGTTTTGTGGCCTTGTCTGCTCGAGTCCTTAAGTCCTAGGGGTGTCTTCTCACCTGGTGCCCTAAGACCGTTTGGTTTGGGAGTCATCGATTAGAGGCTCGTTACATGGGCAGATTAGAAAGCCTAATAGAACTAAGGAATAATACCACAAAAAAAAAATATATATATATAAATAAATAAGGCATAAGAGTTAGAGTTAATGAACCCTTAATCAAAATTTTCACAATCACAAGGTGCATATGACTTAGGGTAAAGTAATAGACTAGATGAGAAGTACAAATTGACTCCTTACTTTAATTGATAACAAATTTTTGAATAGAGACTAAGTTTAGGATGAAAGATTCGGTTTTCCTATAACTTATAGATTGCTTAGATCTTACAATCATATTTCAAATATTTTTCTCTTTCAAAATGCTTTTCGAAAATACTAACTCTTTATTTCCCTTTCTTTATGGATTTTGTGGGTGCAATCCGCTGAAAACCCTCACGAGACAAAACTGTCCTCTAGGGGGAACCTAGAGGTTTAACGGCTTGTTGCACATGCTCAGTGCAATCGCGTGACCTGCGAAAGTGGTCCAATAATCCTTAGTATAGTTTAGTTGTTTTGCTCGAGGGCGAGCAAAAGATAAGTGTGGGGGTGTGATTTGTCACATACATTGCATTTATGTTGTCACTTTACCATACTTGTTTTGCTAATAAATGATATTAATAATTGTCTTTTTCTTTGCTAAATGTAGGCCAAATGCTCAAAGAAATAAATGAGGAACAAGCCCAAAAGCCCACTTTATTCTGAATTAATTCAGAATAAACTCGAAGTGAAGAAATCTGGGCTATCAAGGAATTGAGAAAATCCCTCCTTGAATCGAGGAATCGGAGCCAAGAAAAATCAAATGCTGATTCAGTCAGTGGTTGAAGAAGAAACAAGAAAATCAACCAGATATGCGAGAAGCCCTTCACCCCAGGAAGCTCCCCCCCTCTTGGTGTGGCCACCTGGCCACACCAGTGCCGCAGAATTGAGGCCCAAGCCGCAATTCTGTGGCCAACTGAAGTCAGTTGGGGGAGCGTTTGCTCCCCCGACCTCCCCGGGATCTTGGTTGTTAGGGTTTTTGCCTATAAAAAGGCATTTGCTGTACTAAAAGAAAAAAGAAGGCAGAGATAGGACTTAGCCAAGCTTTTCATTTCTAGGTTTAGGTTTTTCTTTTTTATGTAACTTGTATGTAGGCTTAGGTTAGAAGATGATTCATGTAAGTAAGAGAGAGGCTGATGTTGAGAGTGACACCAATGTACTCCTCCTCCTTTCTTTCATTGTCTCAGTAAGCAATAAAGGTAAACTTTTCTTTGTGTTCGTTTCTTTACTTTCCTTTACATTGTTTTGCTTTTCGTTTTCCTTTTCTACTTCACCTTGGTTGTATGTGTTGAGTCTACAAGTGAACTCTAAAGCAAGTACACCGATGCTACGTGAGAGCCAGCGATAGTTCATGAAGACGTTCTCCTCTTCCAAGCTCGCATCACTTCGTTCTTCTATGCTTGACGATATAATATGCACGGGACCGAGTTCGAGTTTATGATATATGCGTTGAACGCCTCCGAAGCACAAAGGTAGAACTTGCAAAAAGGTTTCCAAGTAAGTCATCACCAAACTAGGTAAGTAATTCTTAACTTTCTTTCTTTTCTTTTATCGCTATAGTATAGATCGCCAACACGATTTCTTTCACCACTTCTTCCCAATCGTTTTCGATCTTCTCCTCCACTTCATTTGTACATAGTCGCTTTTTATTGTTTTCTGATTTTTCACCTTCTTCATCTCTCGCTTTCTCTCTAACTTTAACTATACTTTCTTTTTCATTTTTATAACTTTAAAACAGAGAAGAATCTTCGCTTATTTTTCATAAGATTTCAATAAAACTGTAAACGCTTCCATCGCAAACCCTCCTTGTGGATCACGACCCGCATAGCCACTTGCTATAGCGGAAGAATTGAGCACTTGCACAAGTTTATTATTAGATCTGAAATTTCGTATTTTTTGTGCAGGTTTTGCCTCAATCAGGTTGCAAGGGATATGTGTGAGTTCCTCTAGTAGAAGAAGTGTGACAACAATATCCCAGTAGGCATGTGCACCAAGATCTGGTATGTGTCAAAACTGATAGATTCAAATCTATAGAATTATAGAAAAGTTTGACGAGTGTACGCGTCGGAAAAGAAGATTCGATTTGCAAAATTCTTTTGATAGGATAGAAGATTACAACAGATCAGTCTTCCGATTACAAGGAGGGAGGATATTGAGTCTTGAATCCTCCCTTTGTTTAAGGCTGGGTTCTTCAAGTGGCGGTGGAGAGTGAATCTTGTTCTCCGTTGACCGGGTGAACGTTGAGATCTTCCGGGGTCTTCTCTTCGGGTGGTTGACGGAGTAACACAGCTCTGTCGACTAAAACTCTCAAAGAGATTGTCGGCAAGGACTAACTTGAGCACAGCAAGCTAGCTGAAGAATTGGACTCTCTTTCTCTGTATCTCCTCCCTAATCGACCGACCCCTTCTAAATAGCAACGGGGCTATTTATAGAGGTTTCAGGAGCGTACGTGCCTCCTAAAAACACTCCATAATGGGGGCTAACTTTCCCCGTTATGTGGGACGTGATTGACCCTATAACCGGGACGGTTACAACTAAGACGCGGGTATCAACCCACGCGCCTTGGAGCTGCTGAGACGCGGGTTTTGACCCACGTGCCTTGGTGCGGCTGAGACGCGGGTTTTCGACCCTCGTGCCTTGGTGCGACTGAGACGCGGGTTTCGACCCACGCGCCTTGGTGCGGCTGAGACGCGGGTTTCGACCCACGCGCCTTGGTGCGGCTGAGACGCGGCTTTCGACCCTCGCGCCTTGGTGCTGCTGAGACGCGGGTTTCGACCCACGCGCCTTGGTGTTGAGACGCGGCCAAAATTAGCTTTACGTCTAGAACTTGGAATTCTGCTTTTCAATGGCTAGTCTTTTAGTGATTTTTTAGACAGCCTACAGAACCCCCTCCAAAGTTTTCGACATTCCGCAGTTAAGTGGGATGGATTTCGAAATATTTTGGACTCTTGCTGAGCTCACCCTTATGATTGGACTGTCAATGCTTCGGGTTTGATCTTATCTGGAGTATGGTCTTCGTGAGTGTACTGTGGAACTCTTTGAAGCCACCAAAGTTGATCGTGTTGAGTGTCTAGATGCACAGTCTAAACCTCCTCGATTGCTTTGAGTCTGTCGTGGGTGCACTTTAAGCCAGGAGTGGACGGTCGTCTACTTGTGCCAGTGTACTGTTGAACCGATTTGCAGAAGTAAGGACTGAACGCCAGTTCTTTTAGGACGCAGAGATAGTACTGCTTTTAAAGATGCGACTTTCATAGGGTGCATCTTTGAAATAAAAAACGAGACTGTTATTCCATAAGGCAGACGCGATTTTTGTCTGGGTTGGAAGGACGCGAACTTCGAAGAAACGCGTCTTTTTGGAGTGAAGCCGCGACTTTCTGAACGCAACTATGGCCGTGCTGAAAGGATGCGTCCATTGAAGAGGCGCGACTGTTGGGTGCAAATCTGTGCCATGCCATGAGTGCACTACCACGTGTCCTGTGGAACCGACGGGACATCTTTTTGGCGTGCGAAATTTACGCTGCATTAAATGCACTGTCCACGCGTCAGGCGGTGATTCAACGTCGAGCCAAGCGCCGCGTATCTTTGCGAATCGCCGTGCCTATAAATGGCAACAGTCGTAAGAGAGTCATCATTTAGTCTCTCCTTCGTCTACAAGCGCCTTTGTTAGGGTTTGAGAAAAGAGCTTCTTTGTTCTCTCTTCTTCCATCTAACATCAGATCTTGATTCGCAATGGCGCCCAAGGCTAAGCAAACTGCTTCGTCTTCAAAGGCGATTGTCGCCGAGACCCAAAGGGGCGGTCCTCCATGCAGGAAGCCCCTATTTCAGGTATAAAGCCATCGGACTTGACTTTCACCATTAAAAGGGTTTATGGAGTTCTTATAACTCTAAAAATTCCCTTTTTTGAAGAAGAACTGCCAACACGGATTCAAAACCGTGTTTGGTTCTTAGACGCGGTCAAGGCGCGGGTTTGATGACCCTGCTGCTTTCATCTACTTGAATCTGCGTTTGCTTGTTGAACACAGGGTCTCAGTAAGCCTTGCGTTTCGGATTCAACACTTAGAATGTTTCTAAGTATGAAGGATTCGGACGCAGATTTCTTACGACTCTTGCGTCTTGTGAAATCAGACGCTGGTCCTCATGAATCTTGCGTCTGAGCCCAAGTACTTAGAGATTTTTTCATAAGTCTTGGATTTTCAAAACGTGGGCCCCATGCTAGCCTCGCCATCTTCGAGTCTGGACGCAGATTTTGATGATTTTCCGCGTCTGAGTTTACTTCTGCGTTTGAGTTGTGGACACCTAATCATTTCCTTTCAGATTTCTGATCAAATGTCGTTTTCTTTCTGCAGTGCGATATTCCGCCGATCCTCTGTCCAAAAAGTGTCACTTCGGGCACGTAGGTGGTGCTGACCGCAACTTAACCTTCGTGTTGCAAAGGATTGCTCCTGTGGCTGCTGATAAGCCAAAGGGGCGAAGGGAGAGGCTCTCTAAAGTCGACATGGCAACACTCTGGGAACTTATGACCGACGCAGAATTTAAGACGGATTCGCGTATTCCATTGAAGAAACCCATCTTCTTCTTTGGCGGCAATATTAGCGAGGGCGGTTACGTCTTGCATGATGGCGACTACAAGTGGCTTCGCCAGATAGGGGACAAGAAATTCTTTCTTCCAATATGGAGAGATGTATCCCCTATCCTACCTTCACACATGTCTATCCCTCGGGCAATGGAATGGGAGCTTGCCCGACCTGTCCCCAATGTCTCTCTCGGCATTTTGGGCGCCAAGAAGGTACATGTTGCCAGTCATGGAAGGGAAGTTTTCAGCCTATTCCCTGGACTACTCAGGTCTGATTACCCAGTAGGGGAAACCCCTCAGCTCAGCGCTACCTTTATTAATCAATTCATGAAGGTAGGAGGTGATTTTCCCACTGACTTCCGCCCGCTCGGGTGGGTTCATTCCACTGACAAGTACTAGTGGGGCAAGATGGTGAGCTTTGTCCTTGCCGAACTCGGAGGTCTATTGGACCAGGTGGGACTGTTCCAAGCAGTCAGGGCTGTGCAATATGGCATCCCACAGAATTCCTAGAATTTCTTTGGATCCTGCAGCACTACGACCCTTCGACGGGGACGTTCTTCACCTCGGTTTGAGAAATGGGGTTTGCCCTGCACGAGTTATATGAAGTCTCGGGGTTGGTAATGGGAGATGCTCCTTATAAGGAATACGTCCCCACCTCTGAGGAGCTTCACCTCTTGAAGAAAGAGTGCCCTCGTGTATATGAGACCTACTGGGAGGTGCTATGTCATTTCCACATCTGTGGTCAAATAACTTCCTGGAGGGCTAGAGGGCGAGCTACTTATTTAATGGCATCACTGAGAAAGATCACTCAGTGACCAGTCTGGCTCCCAGCTCTGACGAAGAAATCGCCGAGAGGATCGACGCCTCTGTGAGTTCTTATACCACAGAGTCAAACGAAGACACTTTCAAACTTGACACAGTTTTCGAAAGTTTTCCATCACCAGGCCCAGATTCCCATTTCTAACCGGGCACTGCTGGCGGGTTTCCTCATGCTGTGGCTGAAGCGTTGTGTAGTGCCGACACTGCCGCATGAGGTGATTGTTGCCGACGTGGTGTATCGGCGGTGCTGCTGGCCTATGGTAGGTCCATAGCTCTCCTTCCGGCAATGGTGGCCGGTATCCAAAGCGGGTTGCGGGCGGGCCCTGACTCAGAGCCTGTGCAGGGTGGAGGCCATCGTCGACTCCCAGGTAAACCAGAGGTCGATTCAAAGGGAGGCCGAGAGTGAAGACCCCTAACCCTCGGATCGAGCTTCCCTACACGTACTTAATGGCTTGGTACGTGATGCACTGCCCCTCACTGATGACGCCAGTGTCTCGATGCGAAGGGTTTGTCCCTTTTGTACAGCGGCTGGAGAGTTGAGCTGGTGCAACAATTATATGTTCTACGTCCGGAAGTGTATCCTGAACGCTTCCAATTATCATCTCACCCGTTGCTTCCCCGAGATTACAGATGCTGCTTAGGGGGATAAGTTCGCCGACATTGTGGGTCCGGATGACTTCACGAGGCTGCCGTCGGGAGTCTTCTGGTGGCTCATCAATATCCGGCCCGGGTATCTGCTCTTTCAGCAGGGGAACTCGTGCACGATCGAGCCTTATATGCCGAATCATTTCGCCCGACAGTTCGGCTATGACTAACTATATGTCGGTAACCCTAAAGCTCAGCTTGCCTTCAGTGGAAATCTGTTTGAAGGTGCTCGGGCTTGGATTACAGCGTAGCTGGGGGGACACAGGCTCTTTTCCGTTTACCTCATAAGACGCCGAACTGCTATGCAAGCCTTAGCTTCTGCACCTGGTATTTTCAGGCTAGCAAGATGCCTGGCTACTCAATGGAGCGTTCATGTATTAAAAGCATTAAATGCGTCCTATAAGGAGAAGGTGGCGTCCAACAAGCGCTCGCGAGGCCTTGATGAATTCAGGCGGCTCAGAGGGAGGCCAGAAGGGGAGCCAAGAGCAGTAGTATCCAGGGAGCAGTCTGCCAGAAGGCGTCGACAAACGGTGCAAAAAACGTCCTCATGGCGTTACTCTCCAAGCTGAGCCTTCTTCTACTTCCACGCTGAGCCTGCCTCGAAGAGGGCCAGGAAAGACTTGGCGGCTGAAGAGGCGTCCCCTCCGGTATCGAAAGCAGAGGGAAGAAGAGGAGGAAGATGATGCCCCCTTGTTCGTACTCATGGATTGCGCAGCAAGGGCCCCGTAATTTTAGAAGAAGGGGAGCTTGCTATGAGCCCGTGGCAACTGATGAGGCTGAGCAACTTGAGGCTGACCTGGTGGGAAGGAGTGATGTTGAGATTCCAGGGGTCTCAACTCAACCCGGGTCTTCTTCAGCTTATGATAGGAGAGATGAGGCACAGCAGCCTGGGTCTCCTGTCGTATTGATGCCCAGCTCAAGAGTAGTTGATCCCAGTCCCACTACTGGGGTATTTACTTGCAAGGCCTCCATTGCCGAGGCTTCTCGCGTTGAACTATCATCTTCATCGTCCGAGAGGACGAGTATGATTCAGGCGATGAAGTCGATTTCGGCAATGAACCCGCTCTTCCAGATCCGAGCAAATTCTCACATATCTCAGAGGAAGAAATATACGGGTATGATCCAGTGACGGCGTTATCACAAGCGGCAACTGCTCCTGCTGAAGGTACTCTTATAGTCTTGTTGACCCAGTTTCCCTTTTTAACTAGGGAACAGGTTCTGACGTTTCCCTTTATGCTGCAGGGTTGACCGCGGACAGCGAGGCTGCGACTTCCTCCCATATCGAGGAGATGATATAGGAGCTGGCCCAGCAGGAGGGTGTTGAGGCTCCTGCTATTGAGATGCCTCAAGTGAGGATAATTATTGAGGTTGGGGGGACCTCAACTTTGCAAGATTTGCCCAGGGATCTGCCGTCTTCGGACCTCGGCTTGGTAAGAAAATATTGATGCTTTGAATATTTTCCTTTTGCTGTCATGACTGACGTTCTGGTGTTTTGCAGAGAGGGCTGAGGAAGCTCAGGTAGAAGATTTGGCAGTCATGCCTCCCCGGAAGGCCGTACAGCTCAAACCTCGGCCAAGGAACCTGAAGAGGCCGGCTTGCTGTTACTTCATCCGCCGTGGAGTTTTCTAGAGACACAGTAGCCCCAGAAGCGCCGGGGTAACCCCTGCTCCTCCGCCGTACCTACCGTTTGCCTGACTCTTGTACCGGAAGAATCGGTTTACATCCCTCGCCCTGTGATAGAAGGGAGATCGGGAAGTACTTCAGCAGAAATTTTCCCAGGGGTTGATACCATGGGGGAACTGACACGTCAAGTGGTGCAGCAGTTCTTTGCCTCTATGCGATCATGTATTGATCTCATTCTGTCTGGGAATAGCTCTTTCGAATTCGCCGGATGTTCTCGGAAATCTGGTCGAGAACATCAATTTAGCCGAGGCCCTTCACCAGCCAAGGCGTGTCTGCTCTGCTGGTGGAGCAGTTGGGACATGACTTGAAAGAGCTTAGATCCCTGAGAATGCTGGCTCATTTCACGAGGCCCGGGAAACTCTGACCAGGCTCCTTGCTGCTCAAGAGCAGAGCGAAGGGAGATGGAAGAAAGGATAGCTGAAAGGACCCGTCTTCTCCAATGTCTCCAGGCTGACCATCGAAAGCTAACTGGCGAGTCAAAGGAGTCCGAGATGGTCATGCAGGCTGCGAAGCAGTTATCCACGATGCTCGAGCTACCATAGCCAGAGCTGAGGCCTTGATTGCTATCAATGAACAGAAGTTGGCCAATTCCGAAAAGAGGCTAGCGGAATTAGAGGCTGCCAAGGCGCAAGTTGAGGAAAATCTTTCTGTTAATTCCTCCGAGCTGGAATCCCTACGAGTGCAGCTGGCTGCGAAGAGATTTTTTCCGAGGAGGAGCTACGGGCCCAGGCTCTCTGGAAGCTGAGAAGGCGCGTCAACATGATACATCGCCTTAGAGAATAAATCCGTTCTTTGTGAACCAGGATTTTTGCCTTCTTCTTCTTTTCTTCCTTTTTGTAAAGAAAAGGACACTCTATTCACCAAGAGTGTTTGTATTTACTTTTATCATATTGAATAATAAAAGTGGTTAAAATTTTTGTTCCACCTCATCGCCCCGCTGTAGATGAATCCACCTATCAATCATAGATTTTGGTTTGCTCCTTACTGACTGTGAACCAGAACTTAGGTAGAACTAAGTTCGTTTGATGAAACGCAACGTCGTTCCAAAGAGAGACGCGGTTCTGAGGAACGCAACTTTGACCTGCGTGGAAGACGCGGTCAAGTTGACGCGAAAGACGCAGCTTGAGTGTGACTCACTGGCCGCAGTGCCTTAACTTTATCCAGGCGCAGGAATTAGGATGCATCAAGAATGTGGTCTTACGCTCCTTAAAAACTGGCGCATACATATAAGAGGACGCGACGCTGGGTCTTTGACCCGGTGCAATCCATCATCATCTCACCGTGTCGACGCAGCTCCAAGGTACCTGTGAATCTGATAGGCCTCTTTGCTGAAGACTCAAGCCTCAGGACCAGCTTCCTCTTATTATGCGCTTTCCACTGAGACCCCAGAATGGGTCCCTTTTGTTGATGGACGCAGCTTTGAATCACTCCGAGAGACGCGGAGAATTTTCTAAGGAGGACGCCGTTTTTTTTTTGAAAAAGGGACGTGGGCTCCTGAACGCGGCTCTCATGCCTGCGTTTTGGTGCAACTTCCCAGACGTTACATGCAGCCTGTCATAAAGGTTTATTGGATCTTTAAACGTCCAATCGTTGTTGACGATTGGGACTCGCACCATTCGATGTTTCCCGGAGCGACCATCCACGCGTCGGCTCTTCATTGGGCCTGGGCGTTAATGCCTTTAAATGTCAGACCGGCACTGGCGGTGGAGACTCGCGTCTTCGATGCTTCCCGAAGCGATAGTCCACGTGTCAGACCTTTACTGGGCTTCGACATGCATGCGGGGATTGAAGCCGACGGCCCTGATAATGAGCCATTGATTATAGGGTTGTAGCTTGCCTATAAATAGGGCTTACCCCTTTCCTTTAGCAATCCCATACTTGGACTATTTTCTTTTAAAAGCGAAGTGCTCTGAGAGACCATCTTCTCCCTTCAAGGACTTTTACCAGGGGCTTGCCTCCATGGACGAAGATGACCAAGCTGTCATGCTTCTGTTTGGTCTCTTCAGAGATTCACTGTCAAGTGATTTCAATAACAGAAAGCGTCTCCTTGATCACCTTTATGTCCGCGCTTCGATGCAGAGAGTTCAACTCTAATAGAGGCCTCTGCGGGTACGCCTTCTCGGTTTGCCATGACATTTTTACCCCAACTAAGTTTGAATTTTGGTATCTCTTAAAGAGATTCATCATCTGGATTTTCTCCTGAAGTCTTAGTTGGTGCATTCCTCTTTTAGAAGTTGCGCTATTTGACTTAAACTTCTCTGGACGCGAGTATAGTAGACTTAGGCACCTGGCACAGCTTTGCACATAGAGCTCGCGTCTTGAGGCTGTCGACTTAGGAGAATTTCAACTCAGACTGGAGGTCTCAGGCCGAATCTTTCAACTCCTGTTCATCCAACAGGGAGACGGTAATTTTCGCGTCTGATTCTCTTTACGTCTCTATTTTAGACGCGAGTACAAAACTGTGGTCAAACTCTGTATGTGTCACAGCTTTGATCGCGTCTCTTTCTGCCGCCGCAGAAGTTTGGTTCGCTGCGCGGGTCATTCCTGCGTTGAAAGATTTCAGCAATAACTGCGTCTGTCACTTAGTTTTCTGTTGAAGTATACTAAGCTTCAGATCTTCTAATTTTTTTGCTTCATGCAGGTAGGCTTGATCATCCTTTTCATGTTCGCTGGGCTCCTGGGAGAATATTTCGGCCGGCGAACTTGTTCGATGTTCGTTCACAAGGGAAGAAATCATGATCCCCGTCGTCCGCAAGGGCAGAAATCATGGTCCCTGACGGGGACTTAACCCTCGCCAAGATCTCTTTGGACGCGATGCACAGTCATGCTTGCTGGCATGGCATGGTCAGAGTGAGTATAGCAGCGGGGGTAACGGTGGTATAGTGGTGGGTAGCATCCCCTGTGAGGTCTCAAAACCTCCTCTCTTACCCCAGAAGTGACATCGAGGAAAACTCCATGCCTACTGACTGACCTTCTGGTGGAAAGATGTCATCAACGAAGGATCATACGCCCCACTTCGGATGTCAGGTGGAATCAGAAGACTCTGCTGCCTTTCGACCTCAAGAAAACACCATTGTTCTCGATCAACCAGGGACTTCTTCGATGTTTACATCATGCATCGTGGTGCAACCAGCTTCTGATCGTTGCCACAATGTCCGATCCTACTTTGGTGCCCTTCCAAACATCCTGTACTTGGAATTGTATGCAGCTTTGAGGAGTGAGTGCAACTCTGAGAGAGAGGGACTTCTTTGTGGACTCCTTAACTGTAACACTCAATCTCATTGTATAGAGAGCGTTTTGTATCACTTTAATATGCCTGGATATAGATAAAAGTGACACTTTTCTTTTTGTCTCTTCTATTGTCTTGAACTCTCTCGTTTCTTTTGGTCAGACGCATAGAAGCAAAGAATATTTGGCTTGTCAAAACTATGATGAAAATTTAACAAGTCAAATTTTGTGGAGAAAAGATCCTATTCAGGAACCCCACAATGCTGTCAGAGGTGTGATATTAACCTGACAGAGATAAGATAATTTTGGTGGGCCTGCCACTTTATAAAAAGAAAGTGACAGGTTGAATTGGTACCCCAGGGAAGATGAGCTTTTATCAAAGGTTTATGCTCAACTGGAGAGTTGATGAAAACACTGTTAACGGTGTAATGTTAACCTAACAATGTTTTTTTTTTTAAAGTGGACTTGTTGTTCTGTTAAGGAGAACAACAAGTTAGACTAGGCTCGCGGGGAGTCTAGGAAAGTCTTTACTGTTAGAGGTGTGATATTAACTTAACGGGTTGAATGTAGTCTTGTCAGAAGTGTAATGTTAACTTGACAAGAATGTAAGTCAGAGGTGTGATATTAACTTGACTCAAAAGCTTTTAGTTTTATTTGGGAAAACTAAAAGTGTCACTGTCATAGGTGTAATGTTTAACTTGACAATGAGGGTAATGCTAGAGGTGTAATTTTGAACTTGGCATTAGTCATCTCGACTTCAGCGAGGAAGTCGAGGAAAAGTCATGGCCGTAAGTGTATTGTTGAACTGGCGATGACCTGGATGCTAGAGGCGTAGTGTTAAACTTAGCATCGTTCATTTCAGCTTCTATATGGAAGTCTGAAGGAAGGTGACTGTCAGAGGTGTGATGTTAACTTGACAGAAACTCGATGTACTGTTTAAAAGTATAATGTTAACTTAACAGTAATTTGTCAGAGGTGTGGTATTAACTTGACAGAAATTGATTTGCGATATGATCAATTTGAGGACCTGTCATTCTATTGATGAGAATTGGCAAGTGGAGTTTAAAAATGTCAGAGGTATAGTGTTAACTTGACAAATTTGAATTGCGATATGAGCAATTTGAAGACTTGCCATTCTATTAATGAGAATTGGCAAGTGAAGTTTGAAGTGCCATAGGTATAGTGTTAACTTGGCAACGACTGTATTTCGTAGACCTACCATTCTGTGGATGAGAATTGGTAAGGGATTTTGGAGGGGAGAGTGGAGTCATGTCCACTTAGGATTTTTAGCAAACCCTCAACTATCAACGGATTTGAGGTGCCTTTACCAACTACCGTTTGAGTTGGGCTAGCCATGCTATTCCCCTCAGCATGATGAGTTGTCGAAGATTTATGTTGGGCTTAGAAGCCCACATTTTCCTCTATCCTTAGCCGTTGGAGGCGTCGGATCAAATGGGAACATGTCCCTTAAGGATTTTTAGCAAATCCTCAGCTGTCAAAGGGTTTGATATGCCTTTACCAACTACCGTTTGAGTTGGACTAGCCATGCTATTCCCCTCAGCATGATGAGTTGTCGAAGACTTATGTTGGGCTTAAAAGCCAACATTTTCCTCTATCCTTAGCCGTCGGAGGCGTCGGATGTTAATGAAGAAGCTCTTCTTGTTTTGATCAGAGGTGTACTTTTAACTTGATCGGAGGAGGAGTACTTAAGGATAGTATTTCTTCAAGAATATGCCATTGATCGGCATCATGAGTATATCGCCATTTGAAGTTATGAGGCGATACGATCCATTGAGTAGACTGACTCTACTACGAACGGTCCTTCCCATTTAGGTTGGAATTTCCTTTCGTCTTGTGCGTCATCACCATGGGTCTTCTGACGGCTAAGACAAGATCGCCTTTCTTGAAAATTCGCACTTTAACTTTCTTGTTGAAGGCTCTGGTAATCGAGCTTGATAAAGCTCGATTTGTTGTTGGGGCCTGCAGACGCTTATCGTCTAAGGCCTCCAATTCTTGGAGTCACTGTCGATGCTTCTCCTCTGTTGTCATCTCCGCTATCAAGGCAACGCGTAGAGATGGAATTTGGATTTCCAGTGGAAGCACGGCTTCACACCCGTATACCAAAGAAAATGGTGTAGCTTTAGTTGGGGTTCGGACAGTTGTGTGATAAGCCCATAAGCATTCACCCAGCTTGTCGTCCCAGTCACGTTGACTTTTCGAGACGAATTTCTTGAGAAGCTTGCCAATGGTCTTGTTTGAAAGCTTCTGCGAGACCATAGCGGCGTAGGTAGGGGTAGTATGCTGTTGAGGACACACTCTAGATTCTGAACTTGGCGCAGAATCTCTGGAAAGCCTGGCTGATGAACTGGGGTCCGTTGTCGTGGACAATTCGCCGAGGTACCCAAAACGGTAAATGACGTGATGTTTCACGAATTTGATCACATCAGATGACTTCACCTCCTTCAAAGGAACGGCCTCAGCCCATTTGGAGAAGTAATCGGTTATTGCTAAATAAACCGATGTCCTTTTGATGATGGAGGGCTGATAGGGCCAACCACATCCATCCCCCACATTTCAAATGGCCAAGTAGAAGCCGTGGAGTGAAGGTAGCCTGGTGCTTGATGAATGAAATCGCCATGCACTTGCATTTGTGACTTCTTTTGGCATAAGTGATGGCGTCGACAATCATCTTGGGCCAATAATATCCCAACCTTTGGAGTCGGTATGCAAGTTTTGGGCAGAGTTGATGGGCTCCACACATGCCGTCATGGGCTTCTTTCAATACCTCTGTGCCTCCTTTTGTGAAAGGCAGTGAAGCAAGATCCCGTCATGCGATCGACGATACAGTGTCGTGTAATCGCATTATAGTAGAATTTAGGGGCTTCCTTCGAATGGCAGCCGCTTCCTTGGTGTCCTCAGGCAAGATGCCATACAGGGCATAATCGATGTAAGGGAATCGCAGTCTCTGAGCTTTAGGCCGACCGACGATTCCAAGCGCTCTTGTTTGAGAATCTCCTGTTGGCTCTGGTAATCCTCATGAGCAATTCTCGGGCAATAGGTCGTGGCTGTAGACAAATACCTTCTCTACTGCTCCAGCTGGAAGAGCTAAAGAGGCAGCGAGGGATGCAGTGCATCTGCATGCGCATTTTGCCTGCGCGGTACATGGTCGATGTAGAAGTTTGTAAACTTCCCAGCCATGTGGACGGTTGCGTTGTAATAGGGTACTAGGTCTTCATGTCTGACTTCGTACTCCTCGCGAACCTGGCTAACGATGAGTTTGGAGTCACCATATGCCTCGAGATTTTTAACGCCAATCTCATCGGCGAGTTGCATCCCAATCAAAAG
>JAVJIF010021760.1:0-66053 GCA_038442645.1 Agave tequilana
AAAATAGTAGAGATTTGGTGATGGTGGTGATCTAAACTAAAGATTAAAAGAAAAGAAAGAAAACCTAAAAGAAATACTTACCTTTTTTCAGTTGATGACTTACCTAAAATTCTTGCATGTTTACCTTGATCTGGAGGCGATCAGAGCATAACTCGTATGATTAACTCAGTCCAATTCATATTACATCATCAAGACTTCTTCAAGCAAGTATGAAATGATACAAACATTGGAAAGAATCCATCGACATGTGCTACCGATAGCACTCGCTAAGGTAAGGCAATACCGATGCTATTTGACTCACTTAGACTATCATCAAAACTGAAAAAGGAAGAATAGAAAGAAGAAGAAGAAAATGAAAATAAAGAAGAATATAAAAAAGTTACCTTTTATTTCCTGTAGAAAAGATGGAAGAAAGGAGGAGGTTACATCGGTGTCACTCTCAACATAAATATCTCTTTTACTTACATGAATCTTAGTCTAACCTATGCTTAACAAGAAATAAAAATTATATAAAATGAAAATAAAACCTACACTAAAAAGAATGAAAAACTAGCCTAAGAATCATCTCTGCTTAATCGCCCCCATTTGCCTTTGAGATTACAGGTATTTATAGGAGAAATGCAGAGGGTAGAAGAGTACGAAGATAGGGAGACAAACGCTCCCCAAAAATTGCATCAACCCTGCGGATCTGTGGCTTATGCAGAGGATCCGTGGCCAGAATGTGGCCAAATGGCCACATCCTGGGAGCTGATCACCCTGCATTTCATTTCGTCTGTTTACCCAAAGCGATATGTCGTTTGATTTTCTGATATTTGATGATTCTTCTGTTGATTTTCGACTTTAATTAATTGATTTGTAGAGATCTTATTAGCTGATTTTTTAACTAGTTTTATCTTCTTTGATTTTCCCTAATTTGCTCCAATCCTTGATTTGTTCTGGATGTGGTGATATCCTAATAGATCTTTAAGTTAACCGAATTGATTTACCAAAATCTTATTTTAACTGACTAGATCTGGGATCATCCTCAGCTAACCAAATAGATCCAGTTAAATCTTATTTTAACTGGTATTTATTTATTTTAATCCTCTTTCTCTCCATGATTATCTTCTACAAAATAGACATTTAAGAAAATTAACAGATTTATTATACGATAAATGTAAGAGTGTAATGAAAAGAAAGCAAAATATGTATACGATCAGGCAGCTAAGACCAGATCTCCTTTCTGACAGACTCTCTCCTTGACCTTTTTGTTGAAGGATTTTGAGATTCGAGCTTGGTACAACTCAATGCACTGTTAAGCTTGTAGTCGCTTCTCATCCAATGATTCCAGCTCTTCGAGATGTAATCAATAATTATCTTATTCTGTTATCTTGGTTGCCAAGGCAACTTGGAGTGATAGCATTTGTATCTCTAGAGGGTATGACTGTTTCACACCGTAGACTAGAGAGAAGTGTGTATTTCCTATAAGAGTTCAGACCATCATTCGATAGGTTCAAAGACATTCACTGAGCTTCTCGTTCCAGTCTAGTTTACTTGAAGAGACAAACTTTTTAAGAAGTTTGATGATTGTCTTATTAAATGCCTCTGCTAACCTATTTGCGACAGGTTGTAAGTGGCTGAAGCTGCATTCTGAATTTGGTATTTATCACAGAACTGATAGAACGATTGGCCTGCAAATTGGGGACCATTATCGTGAATGATCTGCCTGGAGATACCAAATTAGTGGATGACATGATGTTTGATGAAGCTGACAACATTTGTGGTTTTAACTTTAGCAAGCAGCGTAGCTTCCGCCTACTTGTGAAGTAGTTAGTTATCGCAAGAATAGACCGATGATCTTTTGCTGATGGAGGACTGATGGGTCCTACTATGTCAATTTCCCATGCTTCAAATGGCCATGAAGTGACTGTGGGATGGAGTAGCTCCGAGGATTGGTGCATGAATCCGCATGGATTTGACAGGCATTACACCTTTTTTCATATTCAACCACGTCTCCGGTCATAGTTGGCCAATAATAACCGAGTTGTTACAGTCGGTCCTTGAGCTTTGGACCTAGTTGATAAGCTTCACATATGCCATCGTGGGCCTCTTTAAGTACTTCTTGCGCTTCTGAATTGGATAGGCAACAAAAAAGTATACCATCATATGAATGACGGTACATCACCTTTACCACTGCGTCATAGTAGAACCTAGCATATCTTTGTCAAACAGAAGCTGCTTTTTTGGGATCATCGGGCAATATAGTTGATAATCAGAAATCGCTAGTCCCTTGGCTAGAAGTTTGTCGAGGTTGTATGAGTTTTGCTTACCTCTAAACTATGCTTCAGACAGAAGAGACGATAAGTGGCCACTGTAAGATAATAAGTGGTGTCAACTGGTAATGCCAATGTAGCTGCAAGTACAACTAAAACATCTGCCTTTGTATTCAAAAGGTGAAACTCATGGCTAATATAGAATCCATCAAATGAGTCGGCCAACTTAATGGCTGCATGGTCATAAGATTTCAGATCCTCATGACAGACCTCAAACTCTCTCTTGTCTTGGTTGATGATCAATTTGGAATCACCATAAGCTTAAAAGTATTGTACCCTCATTTTTGAGTGAGCTGGAGGCAAATGAGCAAAGTGAAATACACCTAAAGGGGGGTGAATATGTACTACCTAATCAAGGGCAAATGATGTGAAATTAAAAACTTAATTGCAAAACACTATGTGTAACCAAGAGTGATCCCGAATTCCCAATGAAGGGCTCTAAAACTACTTCTCTAGACTCCTCTAGACTAAGGGTTGAGGTGCTTTAATAAGCTTTCTTGGTTGAACACAAGTGTGGGCACAAACAAAGTATCTATAGCATATGAATTTGAACTATGTAAAGTAATGTAAGATATAAGCGAGATAAAGTTGAGAGATAGTGGATCAAATGCAAACACAAAGATATGTTTCAAAGCTTGAGCCACTGCTCTACGTCCCCTCCTTCACACAGAAGGATTTCCACTATGTCTACATAGGACCTTTCATAAAAGGATCTCTTCTGAGAAATTACAACTCTACACTGGGAGTATACAACTCCTCTCTCAATCCACAAACCTCTACACGAGAGGTGGGCACCTAGCCAAGCACAAAGTAAATGAAAATACACTTGGTGACCACAAAGTTCACAAACAGACTCTCTTGGTGATCTTGAAAGATCACAACAATTTTTTTCACAAAAAAAGATCATAAGGATAGTTTTGAATTGATTGCTCAAGTGTGAGAAAACAAAGTGTTTTGGAAAAGAAAAGGAAACACTTGGAGAAAATCTCTAGATAAGATATAAGAATTTTGGACAAGAACTAGAATTCCAAAACTTGTTTTCTTTTGATTTTTCAAAAACTTTGAAACAAATAAGATTGTTGAAATTTGTTTTGAAAACTTGTTGAAAACTTAGAAGAAGTGAAAAAATTTGCTCTCAAAAATCTTAGTTAAAATTGGCCTCGAAGTATCCATATTTATAAGGTCTGAAATATAGCTGTTGGGGGTCCAGATCAGGTCAAAACTGACCTGTCAGTCGATCGCCCGGCCGATCAGCCAACAGTTAGATTTCTGATCTTTGGGGCTTCGGTCGACCGACCGGTCTACCACCCTAAGGTAATATGCCTATTGGTTGACCACCCGGTCAACCGAGGCCAGAGTCAGAGAGTGAACTCTCTGGTCGGTCAACCATACGGTCGACCGGGGCTAGATCTAGAGAGCAAGATCTCTGGGTCGATCGATCGTCTAGTCGACTGGTCCTAGGATAAGGCAAGTTGTGCATATCTGTGCACATCCTCGGTCGACCGGACTATCGACCGCTAGTGGGCTCAGGTTAGGGTGGGTTTTAGGGTTTGAAAACTTGGTCTTTTAAATACCTATAAAATCTCATAAAATTTATAAAAATAATTTCTTACAAATATTTAAAGAACAAATATGTGTGACTGAAATTCAACACATATTCAATCAATTTGACCAAAATTGGTTTTTTTCAATACTTGAATTTTGAAATAAAAACCCTTTTTTCCAAAACTTGCATAATGATTGAGTTGGAACTGGCATACAAAAATACAAAATTTCAGAACTTAAAATAAAGAGTACAATGAGTACTACCGCTATAGCAAGTGGCTATGGTGTCGTGATCCACAAGGAGGAACTAGCGATAGAAGCTTTTTTAATAAGCTCTCTTTAAGTTAGAAAATATGGTTAAAAATCTTCTTTTAGTTCCTTAAAAGAAAAGGAAAAATAAGTTAAAGTCAAGTTAGGGAGAAAGTAGTAGATTGAGAAGGTGGAGAAAATAGAAAATGCATATACAAAGAAATTGAAAAGAGTGATGAAGAGTTGGGTGTTGATGGTGTTGGTGATCTAAACTAAAGAATTAAAAGAAATAAAACTAAAACCTAAAAAACTTACTTACCTCTTCGGCCCCTGCTTACTTTGACCCGTATCGACGATGTACCTTGTTTGAAGGCGAGCGAAGCATAACAAATAGGATCTTCCCCATTCCCGATTTGCACTATGAAATGAAGGGGCAAGCTACACTACCATAGAAATGGATATCAATCACCATAAGCCATCAACGGCACTTGAAAGGGCAAGGGAACTTCGAGGATATCGGATTCATTTGGATCCACAAACACAGAAGAGGGAAGCAAACGAAAACAAGAATTGAAAAGAAAAGAAAATTTGATTCGATTAAAATAACAATGAAAGAAAAGAAAAGATTACTTACACTAGTGTCATCCTCAGTACAAGCGTGTTCTCATTCCTCCATGAAAGTCTCCTCTCCTCAGTTACATAAAGAAAATAAAAATTACATAAAAGAAAACTAAAAACCTAAGTTACAAACTACAGTATAGCCTAAATTCTACTCTCTGCTTGGTCGTCCCCCTTTGCCTTTGAGATTGTAGGTATTTATAGGAGAAATGCAGAGGTTAGAGGAGTATGAGATAGGGAAAGCTGGATATTTCTGAATTTGAATCCTCCTCTTATCTCCAAACTTAATTTGATGTGGATATTCAGTTATGATCTGCACCTTATTGGCATGTTGATTGCTGAATATAATTTATCAAATGATAGAATTTGAAACAGTGATCAACTTAAGAGTTGTAGCCCTTTAAGTCTTCTTTCTGGATCTTTTTGAATTATTAGATTTAAATTTTCATAGCGAAAGTTATGATTTAAATATTAAAATGTATCTAGTCAGAATCTGAGTCAAATTTTTTTCACCTCATCCGTTAATCTTCTCTCTATCTATTTATCCTTTTGGATTTGGACTCTGTATTTGACATTATCCTCGATTGATCTTTAAATTTAACCACTTGATTCACAAAAACTGAATTTAACCAATTGTATTTGGGATCATCCTCCTCTAACTAGATAGATCTAGTTAAATCTGAATTTAATTGATATTTATTTGATTTTATCCTCTTTCTCTCCATGATTATCTTCTATAAAATAGACATTTAAGACAAGAAATTTGGGAGATTTATTATATGATAAATGTAAAAATGTAATAAAGAATAATGCAATAAATGTGTGCAATCACACCCACACCTATCTTTTACTCGTCCTCGAGCAAAGCAACAAAACTAAATCAAAAATTATTAGATCACTTTCGCAGGTTATGAGATTGCACTGAGCATGTGTAACAAGCCGTTTAACCTCTAGGTTTCCCTTAGAGGACGAGTTTTGTCTCGTGAGGGTTTTTAGTGGATTACACCCACAAAATCCATAAAGAAAGAGAAACAAAGTATTAGTATTTTGAAAAACACATTTTGAAAGAGAAAAATATTTGAAGTGTTATTGTAAGAATTAAGTAATCTATAAGTATAGAAAAGCTGAACTTTTCATTCCTAAACTTTGTCTTTATTCAAAAACTTGTTATCAATCAAAGTAAGGAGTAAAACTGTATTTTTCATCTAGTCTATTACTTTATCCTTAGTCATATGCATCTTCGTGATCGTGAAATTTTGACTAAGGGTTCTTTAACTCTAATTCCTATGCCTTATTTATATTTATTTTTGGTGATATTTATTCCTAAATTCCATTAGGCTTTCTAATCTACCCATGTAATGAGTCTTTAGTCAGTGACACCCAAACCAGACAGTCTTAGGGTACCAGGTGAGAAAACACCCTAAGAACTTAAACACTCAAGCAGACACGGCCACGAAACCAAGGATTTTTATTTATAAAATGTACCCTTTTAGGCGTGAATACATATGCTTCATGAGGCACAAATACCCAGCTTAATCAGAGGATTTATATATATATATATTTCAAACTTATCTAAATATCTTTTACATAAACACCAAGGTTTCTTAGGCCAAAGCACCTAGCTAATCAATAATTAGATTTGTTTATTTTTCATAGATATACATATTTTTTTTCTTTTTTTATAAGACATAAAATCTTTGTTTTTGAACCCTAAGTGTGTAAATGTATAAGGTGTGCATATTTCTTCAAGGTAAAGATCAAGACTAAATTACTTTCACAAATTTTCTTCCTAACCTTAGAAATCAAATGAATAATCTTATTTTGACCAAGTATAAGAAATCCTAACTATGATTCTCCGATTCCTTAAAATTGACTTAATTTCTTACAAAAAAAAATGTAGAAATATTGTTTCTATTTTCAAAAAAATTTTAAAAGAAAAGAAAATGTTAATAATTTTTTTAATAATAAAAAGAAAACCTAAGTTATGTTAGAACCCTCCCCCACACCTATCTCATGCATTGTCCTCAATGTATGAATTAATGCATAGATGCATGAAAAAGAAGAAGGGGAAGGAAAATATTACCTTAAGGTGGTGGTTCCGGTAGTGGTCTGATTGGGTCAAGCGTTGCTACCTAATCAAGATAATGTGGTGGTTCACGGAATCCACCTTTATTGACCTTTTTTCTATTTACATATTTAGATTCCCAAATATGAGTGGGATCATGAAAGATCCTATCGTGAAACTTATTCCCTTTACATGATTAGTCCTGAAAAATCATCACGGAGTCATCATGGTCTATACCTATATCTAACAAAAGAATGTGACTTGGTGGAATGGTTGACCTGGACGCAAAAATGATAGGTTCAGGAACCAATACTAACTCGAGAAGATCAACTTTGGGTTCGAAAGTTAGTTTTGGTTCAAGCGTTGAGTCCAAGTCCAAGAATTGATATTCACATTCTTTTCCCATCAATGGAATACGACTATCCAAAATTAGTGACTCAATTTCTAAATCTATGGGTCCGGGATAAATGTTGGCTCAGAAAATTGGTCCAAATTGGGTAAGAATACCAGAGAAACATAGAGTCAAAGATGGAAACTAAATCACAAAGTCAGGGATCGGGTTCATATTCATGATCAAGTTCAATCTCATTAAAATAAAAACTTGCCAATTCGTCAATGGGTTGATATTGGTCAAGTTCAAGACTTTGTGGTGAAACTGAATCTTGGGCAAAGTCTTCAAGATACCATGATTCTTGGTTTTCATCAATATGGCTAGAAGTGTTTGGAATAGTCAAAGATTGAAAAGGGAGAGTTTCCTTATTCCTACGCATGTTCTCCAATTTACTAATTCTTGCTTCTATTATATCGAGTGCATTATTTGGTATTCAATCATAGTTTCCATACTCTTTTCTAAGTTGGCATGTTCTCCATGAAAAATAGAGTAAGGATCTGTGACTTAAAAATTTTGACGGAATTTTAAGTCTTCTAAAATTTAAATTCGTCGCTCAAGCTCATCTAAGGCTCCCATCTCTTTTTTCAGTTAATTGATTCTTCTAATAGTTATTCAAGAAAAGGAGTATATGAAGCTGGATGTTGGTAGAGTAGTTGACAATGTGTCTCGGGGGAGTTGTATCCCCATTGACTCTGTGAAGAGTAGTGATGATTATTCATGTTCATAGTATTGGGACTGGGGCAAGTAATGATTCGGATAAGACCAATCTGGCACATTAGGTTGGTTAAAGTTATGATATGCCGGGTTGGTAATATCCGAAAAAGAGGTCGGGGTGTAACATGGATTACCCTTAAAATTGGAAAATTTATTGTTATATGCCAATCATACAAGAAATGTCAAACACAAAAAAAAAAAAAAACAAACCAATAAGCAAACAAATAAAAAGAAAAGAAAAAATCTAGCCTAAGTTAGGGTAGACCTTAGATCTAGACGACTCCTAACTGGTTAGACGATCCACGTGGGGTATATTGCCAATCTGACCACAAGTTAATCGGCGAGGTAGGGGTAAGATTGGTGTGAGGTATCCGTGCTTGAAACAACATGCCTAATTATGCCAAACCACTAGCCTTCGGGGATTCGCCCCTCAATCCCCAACCTTAAACACCGATTTTGCATGAGTCAAATTTAAATCAACTTCCCCTTAGGTCAGTCTCCTATTTGAGTCTGAGATGTCCCTAGGGCCAACGTCTACTCAGTTTTAGTTAGGCTTGAGTTAGTGAGTGAGGAGATTATTTGTGGGCTAAGGGAGGGTAATGACTTCCCCATCTTATCTTGTTTATAGGACAAGCCCTTTAGATTGATTGTGCAAAGTGTGCAAGATATAAAAAAGTAACATTCACAAGCAAATATCACCTAAGAATGTTTCCTAAACTATATTCTATGCATACGTACCTTTAGCTCCAGCACTCTTCAACAGTAATATAAATTGTAAACGAATTAGATACGTGCCTAAATACAAGTCTAAGCCATTTTTAGCATTTAACAAACATCATTTTACTGTTGAGGTTAGAAAGTAAATACAGTGAGATAAATAAGGAAATAAATTGGTACAGAATTTTAGCTTTACAATTCAGGTAACCTGTAAAAATACAGGTTAGTAGCTCACTCAGATTGCCACTGAAATGTAGCAAATCTGAGGGCTTATGGGCTTTGCTTCCTTGAGCAGAGTCCAGGGCCACTAATATGTCCACTACAGCAAAATTTCCTTGTTGTTAAATCTGTACACCAAGAATAAAGAAGAAAGTTAACCAAAAATATAAATCTAAAAAGAGAATAACTTACAGTCCCTACCCAGCGATGGTGCCAAAATTTAATTGAGTTGAAACTTGCATACAAAAATACAAAATTTCAGAACTTAGAATAAAGAGTGCAAGTACTAAATACTACCGCTATAACAAGCGACTATACGGGTCGTGATCCACAAGGAGGGACTAGCAATAGAAGCTTTTTTAAAAAGCTCTCTTTTAAGTTACAAAGTATGGCTAAAAATCTTCTTTTAGTTGTTTTAAAGAAAAGGAAAAATAAGTTAAAGTCAAGTTAGAAAGAAAGTGGTCGATTGAGAAGGAAGATAAATAGAAAATTGATATATACAAAGAAACTGAAAATAGTGATACAAGAGTTGGGTGTTGATGGCGTTGGTGATCTAAACTAAAGAATTAAAGAAAGAAAAGTAAAACCTAAA
Source organism: Agave tequilana (assembly GCA_038442645.1). NCBI lineage: Eukaryota > Viridiplantae > Streptophyta > Magnoliopsida > Asparagales > Asparagaceae > Agave > Agave tequilana. The sequence continues at coordinate 9,423 of JAVJIF010021760.1, forward strand.
AAACTTACTTACCTCTTCGGCGCCTGCTTACCTTTGACCCGTATCGACGATGTACCTTTGTTTGAAGGCAAGCGAAGTATGACAAATAGGATCTTCCGCATTCCCGATTTGCACTATGAAATGAAGAGGTAAGCTACACTATCATAGAAATGGATATCCATCACCATAAACCATCAACGGCACTGCAAGAGCAAAGCAACTTCGAAGCTATCGGATTCATTTGGATCCACATACACAGAAGAGGGAAACAAACGAAAAAAAGAATAGAAAATAAAAGAAAACTTCGATTCGATTCAAATAAAAATGAAAGAAAAGAAAAGATTACTTACACCGGTGTCACCCTCAGTACAAGTTTGTTCTCATTCCTCCATGAAAGTCTCCTCTCCTTAGTTACATAAAGAAAATAAAAATTACATATAAGAAAACTAAAAACCTAAGTTACAAACTACAGTATAGCCTAAATTCTACTCTCTGCTTGATCGTCCCCCTTTGCCTTTGAGATTGCAGGTATTTATTGGAGAAAGGTAGAGGTTAGAGGAGTATGAAGATAGGGAAAGCTGGATATTTCTGAATTTGAATCCTCCCCTTAACTCCAAACTTGATTTAACGTGGATATTCAGCTCTGATCTGCACCTTGTTGGCGTGTTGATTACTGAATATAACTTAACAAATGATAGAATTTGAAATAGTGATCAACTTAAGAGTTGTAACCCTTTAAGTCTTCTTTCTAGATCATCTTGAATCATTAGATTTAAATTTTGGTGGCGAAGGTTATGATACAGATATTAAAATAAATCTAGTTAGAAGCTAAGTCAAATTTGCTTCACCTCATCTGTTGATCTTCTCTCTATCCATTATCCCTTTAGATTTTGACTCTGTATTTGACGTTCTCCTCGATTGATCTTTAGATTTAACCACTTGATTCACCAAAAAACTGAATTTAACTAATTAGATTTGAAATCATCCTCCTCTAACAAATAGATCTAGTTAAATCAAATTTAATTGATATTTATATGATTTTATCCTCTTTCTCCCCATGATTATCTTCTGCTAAATAGCTATTTAAGACAAGAAATTTAGCAGATTTATTATATGATAAATGTGGAAATGTAATAAAGAATAATGCAATAAATGTGTGCAATCATATAAATACAAAAATAGAAATACTTTTGAAGCATAGTATGTATGGATAGAATCCAATACACATGTAAAAGATATAACTTGTTAAAACAAAATTTGAAACCATGAACTAGATATAAATCAAAGTAAGTTTCTAAACAGAGTCAATCAATAAGATTATGTAAATAAAAGTGAGAGTTAGAGATAGTTACCAAAACCAATAGGGCTAATCTCTAGGTCTTCAAACCATAATTATCCTCCACAAAATGTCCTTGAAGGTGATGCATCTAATGTAGTGTCCATCAAGCTCAAACACATCCACCATCAAGGCACTAAAACCCTTAAGTCAAGTGAGAGCCCACACCTACATCAAATAAAATAAAGATAGATTTTGGTACCCATGCCATGCTAGGTCTATGAGGGTTAGCTCTTTTCCTAACTCAAACAAATTTATTTGCAAAATTTGAATTATGTATTCTATCATAACAAAACTTTGCAAGGTGGCCGTACGTCCACAATGTGTACAAGTGTAGACATAAGCATAAATAGAATCATGTATATGAGCATAATGAGCATGTGTATGCCGTGTTTTGTGTGCATGCATATGAGGAGCATGTTTCTTGCGAAACATGGATTCCAATCGTGTGTGGTTCATGGCATATTGGCTCAAAGTGGAGCCCAAACAATCTATACTTTTCTTCAATATGTAAATATTATTATTAATACTTGAAGAAGAAGTGGAGCATGCAACATGTTTATTAATAGAAGTGAATCTATAGTAGCATGACAAACATGTGAATCTAAATCATTTCTCAAAGATGTATTTTCTTTTGAAACTAAATCCAATTCTTTTGAAATCAAAGCATATTTCTATTTAAAGAATTGTTCACTTTCAAAACAATTTCAAGTTTTGAAGATAAAACCTAATTTTTTTTCAAAACAATATCAAAATCATTTTTATTCTTTAAAATTTTATTTTCCTTTTAACAAGGTTAAGTTGGGTTTTCAAGGAATATCTTTCACTTGAAATCTCAACCCTCTCTTGTAAAACTATGTCTAGCTTTGAAGACAAATTCTCAATTTTTTTTTTAATTTAAGACTTTTCTTTTTCAAAAGTTTGTATTTGGAAAGTAAGTTCTCACAAACTATAGATAGTTCTTCATTTAAGGCGTGTGCATTCATATAATCATCACAAGAAGAACTAGCACTTTTATCTAGTTGAGTATCTGAATGTACCTTAAGGGAGTCATTCCTTGGACCATGAAGTAAGGTTGATCGGACTCTTTTCCACTAGATTTTTCTCCACATTGATTATCGTTTGTAGCTCGGGAGAGGTAATGTAATCCACACTGCAAAAGTGGAATCATAATGAGAAACCATAAAAAAATAACCTTTGCTAAGTGTATTTCTAAGTGCCACTAGGGCTTGTACATTAGCCTCTATATGCTTACTATTTCTAAGATAAGATTTCATGGTAGCGGCAAGGTAAACATGCAATCCTAGGATTTTTAGGTGTACACTAATCATATACTTTCATATATCAATGTTGGTAACATCATACATGGGAGGGGCCATAAAATCTGAGTATATAAATAATATGTGTGCAAATGCAAATCTAGATTAGCAAGCCAAGATCTCACTCCTAGGTGGTTAAACCTAATATCAGGAGCGAAGACTCTGATACCAATTGAAAATACACCTAGAGGTGGTTAAACCTAATATCAGGAGTGTATTAGCTAATCTAATGATAAATGATGTTGAATTAAAAACTACTTGCAACAAACTAAGTATAATTAAAGAGTGTAGCCGAATTCCCTGTGACGAGCTCTGGACTATCTCCTCTAGATTCCTCTAAATAAGAGTTGAGGTGCTATATGAAGCTCTCTTGGTTCAACACAAGTATGGGCACACAAACAATACGAAGCATGTATGGCATATGATCAATATAAAGTAATGCAAGATAAGAGAGATAGAGTTTAGAGATAGTGGATCAAACGCAAACACCGGGATATGTTTCGAGGTTCGAGCAACTGCTCTACGTCCCCGCCTTCATATAGAAGGATTTTCACTATGTCCACACAGGACCTCCAACACAGGGAACCTCCACCGAGGAATTTGCAATTACAAACTTAGGAGTAAACAACTCCTGTCTCCAACACAACCACCTCTACACAAGAGGGATAAAGTGCAAATCCAAACTCCACCACAGTCACCTCTACACAAGAGGGATAACCACAAACCTAAAGCACAACCACCTCTACACTAGAGGGATAGGCAAGGCACAAAGCCAAAGCAAAGGAAAGGTTGCAACTTGATAATCACAATAGATCAAAAAAAACTCTTGGTGATCTCAATAGATCACAAACAATATTTCTCACAAAAATAAGGCCCTATAGATAGGATAGAGATGATAGCTCAAGTGTGAGAAAAACAAGGCGTTTGGAAATCAAAATCACAAAGAAAAATACTTGGAAAAAATACTAGATAGAGATAAGAATAAAGATCCAAAAACTAATTTCCTAAATACTCTATTTTTCTTTGATTTTCAACCCTCGAAAACAAAATAAAAATAAATCTTTTTGGCACAAAAACTCTTCAAAAACTTTCTGCAAAAACACTTGTAAAGATGGGAAATAGCTCTATAAATTCTTGTTGAAAACAACCCAAGAGATGGCTTATTTATAGCCTCTCAAGAAATATAGTCGTTGGCAGCAGAAAATGACAGAATTTCCCTTCTAGTTGACCGACCGGTCGACCGGCCCAACGTTCATATTTCTGACCGTTGTGCTTGCGGTTGACCGCCCGGTCGACCGGCATTACCCGAGAGCGGGTACTTACATTCGGTCGACTGCACGGTCAACCGTCCTTGTAGGCTGACCATGTGTACGTTCTTGTGCACATCGGTCAACCTATCTGGTTAACCTATCACTGGTCCAGTCGACTGTCCAGTCGACCGCCAGCAGATCTGACTGGGATATTTCAGAACTTGAAACTTAGGTATTTTAACTCCAATAAAATCCCATAAAATCCTATAAATTCCACAAAAATAAGTTCTTATTAGATATTTTAATAACAAATATGTGTGACCAAAAATCAACACATATTGCAAACCATTTGAACTATTTTTGTGATATAGAAATTAAGCTTAAACTCGAAAATCGTATTTTATAAAACATGGATTTTGAAATGAAAATCCGTTTTCTCCAAAACTTTTCTAAATACAAAAACATGATATTGAAACACATTTGAAGCATATTGTGTATGGATAAATCCAATATACATGTTAGTGATATATCTATGTTTTTGACATGAAATCCAAAATGAGTTTTGTTTAAATACAAAAATCAAAACACATGAAATAGAACATCAAAATAAGTTTTTCCAAATGTGTGAAGCACAAATATATATATATAGATGAAATTTAATATACATTAAGCCATGTAAACTTGTTTTGATTCTATCTATTCATGAAAGTCATATATATGTGAACTTGAAATCTAAAACTGGTTAAATTGAAAGCCAAACGTATTGAACTTGTGTGTGTATGTGAACTTGAGCATATCAACACTATCAGTCTTTACACAAGATCTAAATATAACTAAACTAAATACAAACTGAAGTCTTCTTGTAGAACTCCTTCTCTAAGTTGACTCAATCCAAACACGATCCAAAGAGCTTGACTCCAAAAGAGTGCTAGATGCGATCTTGACGCCGAGCTCTTGAATCTATAGGAGATAGATCCAAAACTCTTTTGTTGAAGCTAAGCACCTACTAATATCTTGATCAACAACTGAAATTATATAAACATAAGATCATTAGTAAACTAACCTTCATAAGTTAGTCATCATCAAAGCTAAGGTAAAAAACCTCTGGGCTAACATGACCTTGATTAATACTGAAACTTATTAAACACAAGATCATTAGTAAACTAACCTTCATAAGTTAGTCATAATTAAAACTAAAGGCAAGGGCCTCTGGACCAACAATCTCCCTCTTTTTGATGATGACAAAACTTATAAGATTATATATGCAACTTATGAGCTTATATATGCATTAATTAAGGATAAGCTTCATAGAAGCTCCTCCTTAACTCATGCATGTGAATAAAACAATAAAGATATACAATGTAGCTCAAAATACCAATAAAAACATGATATATATGCATAAACACTTAATAAAGCGTGCATATATAATCCTAAATCCTATTATCTCCCACTTTTTGATGATGAAAAAAATTATGAGGTTATATATGCATTAATTAAGGATAAACTTCATAGAAGCTCCCCTTAACTCATGCAAATGAATAAAATAATAAAGATAAGCAATGTAGCTAAAGATACCAATAAAAACATGATATACATGCATAAACATTTAATAAAGCGTGCATATATAAGCCTAAATCCTTCTCCCCTTTATTGTCACTCATCAACAAAGGGGTGAAGCCAAACAAACAACACCAACAAAACATATTTTAAAACAAAATATTGATATTAATAAAAAATAATCAATTGAAGGAAACCAATTGAAAGTGAAATGACCTTTTACCAATCGATACCGATAGAAATACATGATACCAATTGAAAGTAAAAACTATTTTTTTAGGTAAATACTAAAATCAATTCGTAATAAAGATATCAAATTGAGAATAATACAGTTTAAGATTATTGATACCAATATTGAAATTGTTAGCAAATACCAAAACAAAGAATTTTCATCATAAATAATGAGAGTAAGATACAATTGAAAATAAAATCAACTAAAAATAAAATAAGAATTTTTCTCCCCCTTTATTAAATACCAATAAAAACTATGCGTAAGCTTATAAAGAGATAAATTATTATTTAGAACATAAAACTTAGCATAAAATCAATTTGTGCTAAAAACATTATGGACATCATAAAATAAGCATAAGAAAAATATCTATATGTATGTATGATCAGAGCAATATAATATTAATTGTAATTAAGATGTATACATATAGAAAACAAATATGAGTATATAAAATGAATTTTTATTAAAATCATGTATAACTCATAACTACATCTCTTTCATGCATATGTTTTAAAGATATTTTATTTTAAGAGCATACAAGGCATGATCGCCCATCCAATCGCCTTTTAATTTGTAGGGTTTTAAAAAATATGATTTGAAAATATTTAACATAATGAAAACTCTACCAAATTGAAGAATAATAAAACTAATTTTATGATAATTTTGAAAACTAGTACGAAGTCCTTCAAGCAAAAAATAAAACATAAATGTATCTATGAAATATGAAAAGTACACGAGAATTGACACTCAAAAAGCAATAAACCATATATATTCTCATGGATCAAAATTCATGAGTAAACTGTTGGCCCAGAGGCTCATCACTCATGTTTTGATGATGATTAACTCATGTAGTTATAGTTTACTAATAATCTTGTGTTTAAATAGTTTCAGTGATTGACCAAGATATTAGTAGGTGATTAGCTTCAACAAAAGAGTTTTGGAGCTTTCACATGGTGATTCAAGAGCTCAAGCGTCAAGATTGCATCTAGCACTCGGTTGGAATCAAGCTCGTCGGATCGTGTTTGGATCGAGTCAGCTTGGAGAAAAGAAGACCTCAGTTTGTATTTAGTTTATATTTAGATTATTGTAAAGATTAGATAGTATTGATATGCTTAAGTTCACATACACACACAAGTTTAAATGCTTGTTTTTCGGTTTAACCGGTTTTTGGTTTTCATGTCAAAAATATAGATAGATATCTTTATATGTATATTGGATTCTATTCATATACAATATGTTTCAAAGTTGTTGATATAACTTGTTTTTGTATTTACATGAGTTTTGAAGAAAACAATTTTCTATTTCAAAGTTTGGTTTTTTGGAAAATACGATTTTCGCGCTTAAAGGCTAAATTTCAATATCACAAAAATAGTTCAAATAGTTTGTATTATGTGTTGAATTTTTGTCACACATATTTGTATTTCAAAGATCTTATAAGAACTTATTTTTTGTAGAATTTATGTTATTTTATGGGATTTAATTGAAGTTAAAAAGACAAGTTTTCAATCCATATAAAAACTCAGCCAGGCACACTTGCGATCGATCGGCCGGTCGACCGGCACCGGTCGGCCAATGTGCGCGGGATGTGCACAGAGGCCAGCCTCTTCGGCTGGTCGACTGCGCGGTCGACCGACTTAACGCACCCCACTCAGGTGGGGGGGCCGGTCGACCAAGCGGTCGACCGTTGGCTTTGGGGCGGTCGACCGGAGGCACAACGGTCATAAAAATGACCGTTGGCCGGTCGACCGGGCGGTTGACTGGAAGGGCATTTCTGCCCTTTCCTGACTGCCAACGGGTTAATTTTTGAGAGGGTATAAATACCCATCTCTTGAGCTGGTTTCCACAAGTTTTAGAGAGCAATTTTCCACCTTTACACGTGTTAATAACATGTTTTAAAAGAGTTTTAGGCTAAAAGATTTTATCTTTATTTGTTTTAAAGTGTTGGAAAATTCAAAGAAAAGAAAGACTTTTGGGATTTGGTTTTTGATCTTAATTTCAATATCTATTTGGTAATTTTTCCCAAGTGATTTTCTTTGTTCCAAACACTATTTTCTCACACTTGAGCTATCTATCTATCCTATCTATTAGGATCTTGTTTGAGTGAGAAAATTTGTTTGTGGTTTAGTGAGACCACAAAGAGTAGTAAACCTTCTTTTATTTGAGTTTCCTCTTGTGTAGAGGTGAGTGTGGAGGTTGTGTTGGTATCCCTCTAAGTGTAGAGTGATTGTGGTTGGAGTGTTGGCTTTGAGCCTTATCCCTCTAGTGAGAGGTGATTATTGTTTGGCTAAGTGCCCATCCCTCTAAGTGTAGAGGTGATTGTTGTTGTGCCTTATCTCTTGTGTAGAGGTTGTGTTTGTTGGAGAGAGGAGTTCGTGTACTCCTAATGTATTTACCCAAATCCTCAGTGGAGGTTCCCTGTGTGAGAAGTCCTGTGTGGACGATATAGTGAAAATCCTTCTGTGTGAAGGTGGAGACGTAAAGCACTGGCTCGAACCTCAAAACATATCTTTTTGTTTGCGATTGATCCACTATCTCTTAACTCTCTCTTATATTGTACCTTGCATTATTTCATATTGTTCATTTATACATATATGCTTGGTATTGTTGTGGTGCCTCACTTGTGTTGAACCAAGAGAGCTTTACAAGCACCTCAACTCTTATTTAGAGAAATTTAGAGGAGATAATCCAGAGTCCTTCACCGAGAATTCGGCTACACTCTTTGGTTACACTAAGGGTCTGTTTGGTTGTCGTAACTGGCCGTAATTCGTAGTTGTAATTGGTAAAGTCTTTACAATTGTAAATGAGTTACATGTATGTAAATTTTATGGTGTTTGATTGGTAATATAAAATTGTAAAGTGGGAAAGTGTATTGTACTTTACGGTGTTTGGTTGTCGTAATGTATAAGTCGTAAGTGAAAAAGGTTACCACAAAATTAACTATTTGGTGATTTTAAAAATTTTAATACTGCAAATAAATATTAAAAAAGTTAAATATTAAAAAATTTAATATTAATATAAAAAATAATACAAATTTGTATGACCACAAAATTAACTGTAACTGGGCTGTAAGTGAGTGGTAACTGGGTTGCAAGTGAGTATTAGTTAAGTTACGTAAGTCTTTACGAATTACGGTCCAAACAAACGCCGTAGTTGTAACTGGATAGTAAGTCATTTACGAATTACGGAGTTTTACGCGAAACAAACGGCCCCTAAGTGTGTTGCAATTTGTTTTTAATTTCGCATCATTTGTCATTAAATTAGCCTTGCACATATTCACCCCCCTCTAGGTGTTCTTTAATTGGTATCAGAGCCTATGCTCCTGATATTAGGTTTAACCACCTAGAAGTAAGTACTTGGTTAGCTAATCTAGTTTTACATTTGCACACATATTTTTTTACACACACTCATGGATTACCTTGCCCCCTCCCATGTTTGATGTTTCTAACATCGGTATGTGAAAGCTTAAGAATGAGTGCTTACTTAAAATACTAGGCTTGCATGTTTACCTTGTCGCTACTAAAAAATCTTATCTTAGTAATAGCAAGTATATAGAGGCCAATGCACAAGCCCTAATGGCACTTAGATGCACTCTAAACAAAGAATATTTATGTATGATTTCTCATTGTGATTCCGCCTTTGCAGTGTGGAACACCTTGGCCTCTACAAAGCTTCAAACGCCAAACATTATGGAGGAGAAATCTAGTGGAGATGAGTCCGACCAACATTGCTACATGGTCCAAGAGAATGATTCCCTTGAGGTAAACTTGGACACCCATCTAGATGATTGTGCTAGTTATTCCAGTGATTATTAAATGGATGCCGATGCTTTAAATGAAGAACTATCTATTATGTATGAAAACTTGCTTGGAAAATATCAAGTTTGAAAAAGAAAAGTATTAAATTAAATAAAGAAAATAAGGATTAGTGTTCAAAACTGATAGTGTTTTACAAGAGAGGGATGAGATTTCTAATGAAAGGGCATCATTGAAATTCAAACTTGACCTTGCCCTAAAAGAAAATGAAATTTTGAAAAGTAAAAAAATTGTGATGAAGTTTTGAAGAATAATGAGGTTCTATCTTCAAAACTTGATTTTGCTATAAAAGAAAACCTATCTTTGAAAAACAAAATTGCTTCTATTTCAAAAGAACTAGATTAGATTTCTAGAAAAATATTTTTTGAAAAATGATTTAGATTCACATGTTTGCCATGCTTCACCATCTAGTGTTACTATAGCATGCTCCACCTCTTCTTCCATAATTAAAAATGATATATGTGCTTTAAAGAAGAGTGTTAATTGTTTGGGCTCCACCTTGAGCCAATGTGCCTGAACCACACACGTTTGGAATCTATGTTTCGAAAGAAACATGCTCCTCATATGCATGCACACCATACACGGCAACACATGCTTCTCATGTTCACACACATGACACTAGGCATGCTCACGTGTACACTTGTACGCATTGTGGACGTAGAGGCCACCTTGCATAATTTTTTATGATAGATTAAATGATTCAAATTTTACATATAAGCTTGTTTGGGTTAGGAAAGGTGCTAACCCTCATGGACATAATAAGGTATGGGTACCAAAAGTCACTCCTATTTTATTTGATGTAGGTATGGGCTCTCGCTTGACGTGAGGGCATTGGTGCCTTGATGGTGGATCTCTTGTGTTTGATGGACATTACTTTGGATGCATCACCTTCAAGAAAGTTTGGTAGGAGGACCACCATGGTTTGAAGATATAGAGATGTACCCTAATGGTTTTGGTAACCATTCTAACTCCTTATTTGTTTACATGCTTTTAGATTATTGATTTTTAGCATGTTTTAATTTTTCATGATTGTTATTAAATGCCATGTTATTTAGACTTATGACATACATGTATAGTAATTTAGATACGCCTATGTTCATATGGATCCATATTTTGTGTTCTCACTATATTTTAACTATTATGTATATCGTAACTCTAAAACATATGCATTTAGCCTAATAATCATATTGGCTTATGTTTATGATTCTTTTGCACTTCATGTTTTGATTACATGTTTAGATATAATTTTCATTAAAACTTATGTAGATACTTGTACAACTAATGAGCCACATTTGATTTTTTTTATGTTTATGCTTAAATGCTCACTTGTACCCATTAGATGTACTAATATAACTAGTTTTGATGATTCTTGCATCGTAACTTGTATTCTCTATTTTTGGACATGTTTCATTTTAATATGTCTAGTTTCATATATATGTTAATTTTGGTTAAAACTTTTGATATACATGTATACCCTTGAGTCAATTTGCCTTTTATGTAAAATTCTTTGTGGATTCATATGTGTTTAGGATATGTATGTATACCTTTAGTTTTTGACAAAACATACATATGCCTTGAAATTGAAATTATTATGATGAAAAATAAATTTTCTATGATTTTCATATGCTTTTAATTTCATAATGATCTTCATCGCCTATTTTCATGATTTTATTGATTACATGACTCTTGCACTCACATTATTCTTGTTATTCATGATTTTTGTTTTCATGAGGTTTATATGTGCTTTGTAGACTTTGAGTGTCAATTGTTGAGTGATTTTCATGTTTTCATGGATATATACTTATTTTATTCCTTGCTTGAAGGTTTTCATTCTAGTTTTTAAGTTATATCATAAAACTAGTTGTGTATTTCTTCATTTTTGAAGAGTTTTAAAATATGTTAAATTATTTTCAAATCTTATTTTTTTGAAAACCCCTTCCTTCTAAGGGCGGTTGGATGGACGACCATGCCTTGTATGATCCTTATTGAAAATCTATTTTTAACATGTTCATGAATAGAGTGGTGGGTATGAGTTATACAATTGATCCTCATCATATTTTCAATTGGTGTCACAATTGATTTTTTTATGCTTGTATACTCATATTTGTATTTTTTCTATATAATATGCTTCAAACTTCAAATAGTATCAATTCGATTAGTATTTACATTTTCATACATATATATGATTTGATTGTGCTTACAATAACTTTACATCTTAAAGCACAAATACGTTAGGCTAAGCTTGATTTAGTTCTTAACGTCAATTATTTTTCAATTGGTATCTTATATAAGCTTATGCAATGTTTTCATTAGTATTTCGTAAAGGGGGAGAAAAATTCTTATTTATCTTTCAATCGTTTTTATTTTCAATTGGTATCTTACTCCCACTCTTTATAATGAAAAACGCTTTGTTTTGATATATGCTAATATTTTCAATATTGGTATCAAGAATCTTAAATTAGTATTAATTTCTATTTGGTATCTCTATTGCAAAATGATTTTAGTGTTTATCTATAAAGTTGATTTGTTTCTTCAATTGGTATCATATTTCATTTTAAATTGGTATCTATATTGAAATGAGTCATGTTTACCTAAAAATTTAGTTTTTTACTTTCAATTGATATCAAAACTTACAATACATATATATACTTATAATTGGTATCAAATTATAAAATATTTCAATTGATATTAATATTTACAATTGGTATCAAGATCTACAATATATATATATATATATATATATATATATATATATATATATATATATATATATATATATATATATATATATATATATTTCAATTGGTATCAAAAACACACAATGTTTTATTTTCTATTGGTATCAAAAATTTACAAGATATTTTCAATTGGTATCTCTTTGGTATCTTAAAAATTTGTTTATTTTCAATGGTATCATAATGTTTTGATATATACCTTTATCATAAATTAGTACATTTTCAATTGGTAAATTTGATTTAAAAAGTATCATAATGTTTTGATATATATTCTTATATGCAAGGGGAGCTTCATGATTGTAAAATGAAAGAGCAAGAGAATTACCGTGTAGCTTTGGGCTAACGGGTCGTGTCCACGAGGAGGAATGCGATAAAAGCTTTTTGGTGTTTTGTTTAGAAAGCTAAGAATGGTGCTAGTTTTTTTTAGTTGAAAAGAGAATGGAGAGAAAGAAGATGATTAAAAGAAAAGTTACAAATTTAGAAGAGGCTTTGGAGAAGGTGAATTTTGTATAAAGTTTAAAAAGTGATTTGTTATTTTTTAATAAAGAAGAAAATCTGGGCTCATTATCTCACTACTCAATGATATGTTCTTCTATTGAAATCCTTAGTGCCTCAACTTAATCATAGGCAAAAGCTTAAGATTGATTTTAGAAAGTTTTAAGTAAAGCATATAAGATGGTTGGAAAAGTTAATTCTGTTCTTTAAGAAATCGTCTCGAATTGAATGTTAAATCATCAAGAAGTTCAAGTATGAGATAAAAACAAGTTCAAGAGACATTTTAAAAGAGGTAGAAGTTAAAAATCCAAACTCATCCTCATGTGCCTTAAAGAACACTTTCAAGAAGAAAGGCTTAAGTTAGGCATGCAAATGATTCATTGGGTCTTTTCATCAAAACCATTCGAAAAGAAGAGGGATCAGAAAGAGGAGTAATAGTGAGCCCAGAAAACCGATTTAGCTACTCATGGAAGACAAAGAACAATGCAAGTAAATAAGGCAAGACATACCGTAAAATGAGTGGAAGAAAATGTAGCTTGATCCTTATATTGATGTCACTTCAATCTTCGTAATACAATCACTCATTCCTCTCTCTCACTGGTATTTGCACTGAATTACAAATTACAAAACAAAGATACAACTATCTAACAAAGAGCCTAAATGTTAAAAACAAATAGAAAAACTAAATCTAAGTTTTGGTGCCTTTTTCTCTGAAAAATACAGTATTTATAGGCAAAAACAAAACCGAGAGGGGACGTATGAAGATTGGGAGAGCAAACGCTCCCCCAACAAAAATCAAACGGCCACGGAAATGCGGTTTTTGCCGCGTTTTCGCGGCCACGGTGTGGCCAGGTGAGCACACCAGGGTGGAGAAGCTCCTTCGTTTGGTGATTTTCCCTTATCTCCTGCTGGTTTTCCGTTTCTTCTTTAGGATTTGACGAAACAGTCTTTGATTCTTGGCTTCAACCGTTTGATTTGGGAAGATACATTTTAACTGGTTTTCAACCTCTCTGATTTGCCAAGATCTGCCCTGATTCCCTGATTTTGAATTTATTCTGAATTTATTCTGAATTAATCAGAATTTGATGGGCTTTTGGGCTTGTTTCTCTTTCCTATCCTTTAGCAATGGGCTTGCATTTTATAAAGAAAATAGGACTTATTAATATGATTTATTTAGATAGTAAGCATGGTAATGTGACAACATGTATGCAATATATGAGACTGATCACACCCCCACACTTATTTTTTGCTCGCCCTTGAGCAAAACATCAAATCTAATTCTAATCAATTATTAAATCACTTTCGCAGGTCACTCGATTGCACTGAGCATGTGCAACAAGCCGTTAAACCTCTAGGTTACCCCTAGAGGATGAGTTTTGTCTCGTGAGGATTTTCAGTGGATTGTAACCACAAAATCCATAAAGAAAGATAAAATATGTTTGTGTTTTGAAAAGCATTTTGAAACTAGAAAATATTTGAAGTATATTTATATGGTTTTAAGTAATCTATAAGTTATAGGAATATCAAAATTTTCATTCCTAAACTTAGTCTCTATAAAAAAACATGTCATCAATCAAAGTGAGAAGTCAAATTGTATTTCTCATTTAGTCTATTACTTTACCCTGAGTCATATGCACCATCATGACTGTGAAGTTTGACTAAAGGTTCTTTAACATTAACTCCTATGTCTTATTTATATTTATTTATTTTTTTTGTGATATTTATTCCTCAATTCTATTAGGCATTCTAATCTGCCCATGTAACGAGACTTTAGTCGGTGACACCCAAACCGGACAGTTTTAGGGCACAAGGTGAGAAAACACTCCTAAGGACTTAAACACTCGAGCAGATAAGGCCACGGAACCAAGGTTTTTATTTATAAAATGTACCCTTTTAGGCGTGAATACTTATGCTTCATGAGGTACAAATACCCAGCTTAATTAGAGGATTTATGTATATTTTTTCCAAACTTATCTAATTATCTTTTGCATAAATATCAAGGCTTACTTAGGCCACAAACCTAGCTAATCGATAATTAGATTTGTTTATTTTTTATACATATATAGTTTTTTTTTTAATAAGGCATCAGAGTCTTGTTTTTGAACCCTAAGTGTGTAAGTGTATAAAGTGTGCATATTTCATCAAGGTAAAGATCAAGACTAAATTACTTTCACAAATTTTCTTCCTAACCCTAAAAATCAAATAAGTCATCTGACTTTGACCAAGTATAAGAAATCCTAATTATGATTTTCCTATTCCTTAAAATTGACTTAATTTCTTACAAAAAATATATCAAAATATTGTTCTTACCTTTCAAAATGTTTTTTTTTTTAGTTATATTAGTTATGTTAGAACCCTCCCCCACACTTATCTCATGCATTATCCCCAATGTATGAAAGAAATGTATAGATACATGAAATAAGATGGAAAAGAGGAAAGTTACCGATACACTGGGTCAAAAAGACCCACTGCCATTTCATTTACGGCACTGATTCCAAGAAAGGTTTTAGACGTTGATCATTTATCTTAAAGTCATTTCCATTCTTAGGGTCACTGATCTCTACTGCACCGTGTGGAAACACGGTTTTTACAATGAATGGCCCAGTCCATCTTGATTTTAATTTTCCTGAAAAAGATGAAGCCTAGAATTATAGAGTAAGACTTTTTGTCTAGGGACAAAGGCTTTTCTTATGATGTGTTTATCATGAAAAACTTAACTCTATCTTTAGTGATCCTAGCATTTTCATAGGCCTCATTTATTAACTCCTCTAATTTGGAAATTTGTAATTTCTGAAGGTCACCGGCCTTAGTCAAGTCGAAATTTAACTACTTGATTGCCCATAAGGCCCGGTGCTCTAACTCAGCGGGTAAGTGACAAGCTTTACCATAGACTAACCTATAAGGAGACATCCCTAGAATCGTCTTGAAAGCGATCCTGTGGGCTCATAGGGCATCTACAAGTTTGATGGACCAATCTTTCCAGTTTTGGTTCACAGTTTTCTCCAAGATAAGCTTGACTTGTCTATTGAAAATCTCAACCTGCCCACTGGTTTGAGGATGATAAGGTGTGGACAACTTGTGAGTTATGGCATACTTTCGCATAAGAGCTTCAAAGGATCTATTGCAAAAGTGAGTGCCATTATCACTAATGATAGCACGAGGGGTTCCGAAGCGTGAAAAAATGCTCTCTTTCAAAAACTCTATGACAACTTTGTTATCATTAGTTTTATTAGGAATGGCTTCTACCCACTTGGACACATAATCCACAGTAACCAATATGTATTGGTTTCCAAATGAATTAGGAAATGGACCCATAAAGTCGATGCCCCAAACATCAAAGAGTTCTATTTTTAGAATGGGGTTGAGGGGCGTCATATTTCGTTTTGAGATCCTTCCTACGATTTGGCATCTCGGGCACGTCTTGCAAAATTCATACGCATCTTTGAACTAAGTGGGCCAATAGAACCCACTTTGTAGTACTTTTTCAACAGTCTTGCGGGGACCAAAGTGTCTACCACATGCAAGTTCATGACAAAAGGATAGAACACTCTTAATCTCCTCATCGGGAATGCATCTCCTAATAATTTGGTCAGAACAGTACTTAAAAAGATACGGTTCCTCCCAAACGAAATACCGGACTTGGGATAAGAACCGGTATATATTGTTTTTGGACCAATGAGACGGAGTTTGGTTTGTGACTAAGTAATTCACTATATCAGCAAACCAAGGTTCCCTAGAGATAGCTAAGAGATTTTCATCAGGAAAATCCTCATTTGTGGGTAATTCGTTGCATAGAGAATTAGGGATTCGTGAGATGGTCAGCAACGACATTTTCTACGCCTTTCTTGTCTCGAATCTCAAGATCAAATTCTTGAAGAAGGAGGATCTAACGAATGAGTCGGGCCTTGGCATCCTTCTTCATCATGAGGTACCTAAGCGCAGAATGATCGGTGAAAATAGTGGTTTTGGATCCTAGTAGTTAGGGGCAAAATTTTTCTAAGGCAAACACTACTGCCAAGAATTCCTTCTCAGTTGTAGTGTAGTTCAATTGAGCATCGTTGAGAGTCCTACTAGAGTAGTAAATCACGTGCTGCTTGTTATCAACGCGTTGTCACAGGACATCGTCTATGACAAAATCGGAAGCATCGCATATGATTTCGAACGGCTTAGACCAAACCGGTGCAGAGATGATTGGTACAAAAATAAGCTCTCTCTTAAGCTTCTCCTAAGAATCATACATTCAGCATCGAAAGTGAAGGACATGTCCTTAGCTAACAGATTAGTCAAGAGCCTAGCAATCTTGCTAAAATCCTTGATAAATCTTTGGTAAAAATCAGGGTGCCCTAAGAAGGATCTAATATCCTTCACGCATTTGGGCATGGGAAGCTTTGCAATCACCTCAATTTTGGCTCTATCCACTTCAATTCCTTTCTTGGAGATTTCATGAGCCAAGATAATTCCATGTTTTACCATGAAGTGGCATTTCTCCCAGTTCAGTGTCAGATTTTTCTCAGCACAACGTTGGAGGACAAGTTCTAAATGGTGGAGACATTGAGTAAATGAATCTCCGTAGATGGAGAAATCATCCATGAAGATCTCTAAGAATCGTTCTACCATATCAGAGAAAAGACTCAATATGTAACGTTGAAATGTTGCTGGGGCATTGCACAAGCCGAAAGGCATTCGACTATAAGCAAATGTCCCAAATGGACATGTGAACGTAGTCTTTTCTTTGTCCTCAGGAGCAATAAGAATCTGATTATACCCCGAGTAACGTCCAAGAAATAGTAATACTCGTGGCTAGCCAATCGTTCAAGCATTTGATCAATGAAGGGAAGTGGAAAATGGTCCTTACGAATTGCAGCATTAAGCTTCCTATAGTCAATGCAAACTCGGATCTTTGTGGGAAGTCGAGTTTAGACCAACTCTTTGTTCTCGTTTTCCACTACGGTGAAACCTAATTTCTTTGGAACCGCGTGGACAGGACTGACCCATTGGCTATCAGAAATGGGATAAATTATCCCATTGTCTAAAAGTTTTATAATTTCAGTATAACAGCCTCTTGTATTATAGGGTTAACCTATGCAGCGGGTCTCTTTTAGGTGTGACATCTTCATTAAGATGAATGCGATGTTGAATGATGGTTAGACTTAATCCCTTTATATCAGTCATAGTCCAACCAATGGCTTCCCTATGTTTTCTTAGAATTGCTTTTAGATCTTCTTCTTCCTCGTCATTTAAATGGGAGGCAATGATGACAGGAAAGGTCTCTTGTTCGCCTAGATAGACATACTTGAGATGCACAGGTAAGGCTTTCAATTCTAAGGAAGAGGAAGGCTCACTGGAAGGACTAGTCAAATTTGTTGGCTCTATTTTGGTGAAATAGAGTTCGCGGCCCAATTCATATCAGAATCAACAACCTGATCAAGATTAAAGTCGTCAGACTCTAACTCGAAGTCATACTCAGTTTTTAGTTCCAATTCTTCCCTATGTTCACTTGTTAAGTTCTCAATTAGGTTGACTTCAAATGTTTGGTCCTCGACATCGCGGGGTTGTTTTCCTAGATTGAAGACATCGACTTCTCTAGTCATGTCCCCAAAGGTTAACCTCATGGACCCATTCCTACAATTGATGATGGCATTAGCAGTAGTAAGGAATGGCCACCCTAGGATAATAGGAGTTTGAGCCTTATGATTGGAGTTAGACATAGGCTGTCTCTCTAGAACTATGAAATCAACAGGGTAAATAAACTCCCCGACGGGATAAGAACATCATTAATCTCTCCTTTTGAAACTTTTACTGAACGGTCAGCCAGTTGGATAGTGACTCGAGTTGGACTAAGATCGCCCAACCCGAGTGTTGATAAATTGAGAATGGAAGCAAGTTGATACTCGCCCCCAAGTCAAGAAGTGCACGACTGATCTCGGCTTGTCCTATTGTGCAGGCAATGGTGAGACTACCTGGATCCTTGTACTTTACAGGGATCGGACCCGATAGTAGCTCACTAATGTTAATGGCTAAGAAGACCTTTTTTGATACATTAGTCTTTCTCTTCTTGGTGCACATGTCCTTAAGAAACTTAGCATAGGATGGGACTTGTTGGATGGCATGAAGAAGTGGCACATTTATCTTCACTTGATTAAATATCTCAATTATCTTGTTCATGTGTGGATTTTGCTCGTTATTTTTCAGCCTATTAGGAAATGGTACTATAGGCTGGTGCACCTCACTGGTTGACTTATCTTTTTCAAATTCGTCAGATTGGGAAGGACTTGGATTAGATGAGGTGGATGCTTGATTGTGGTTGTGCTGAATGGGATTGGTTGGCGTTGACACTTGATTATCAACTTTCTCTCCTGACCTCAATGTATGAACAACATTACATTAATTTAATGATTGATCCTCAGCCAAATGAGCTTGTTGAGAATTCTTAGGATTGGTTATTGGCTGACTAGGCAAGGTGCCTTCTGTCTCTCATTCTGTGGAGTGGCTAGTTGGCTCATTTGAACCTCTAACTTTTGTATAGTTTGTATGAGAGAATCTTTATTTTTCATGTATCTTTCCATGTTTCTCTCAAAGTCAGTTATTCTCCTTTCTAGTTGAGGATTCTGGAAGGAAGATTATGGAGCTTGGTGGGGAAAGTTTTGTTGATAATTTGAAAAGTTAGGTGGATGGTTGGGAGAATTATTGTGAAAATTAGAAAAGTTGGGTTGATGATTGGAAGAATTATTGGCATGATGGAAGTGGCTAGCATGTTTTGACCATGAGTGGTCATTGTTATTTTGGCTCCATGAGAAATTAGGGTGATTTCTCCAGCCAGGATTGTACGTTGGTGCGTAAGGATTATTGTTCGGCCTTGAAAAGGAGCGATAGAAGCGTTCAAGGTTTGTATTGAAATCATTGTGAAGAAAAACGAAGGTTCTTATTTGTTTTAAGAAATGAAAATGAAAAATAGTTAGGTTAAAGTTAAGTGAGAAAGAAAGCGGTAGATGGAGAAGGTGGAGAAAAATAGAGAATGATTATTTACAAAGAAATGAAAAAGGAGTGATGAAAGAAGTGGGTGTTGGTGATTTAAACTAAAGAAATAAAAGAAAAGAAAGAAGATTAAAGAAATACTTACTAGTTTGGTTGATGACTTACCTGGAACCCTTGCATGTTCTACCTTACTTCGGAGGCGTTCAACGCATAAGCCATAGGATCGAGCTCACTCTCCATTCGCATTACATCATCAAGACGAACAAGCATGAAATGATACGGAGTCTTGAGGAGGAGAACATCACCATGAATTATCGTTGGCACTCACACAATATTGTTATACTGATGCTTCTTGATTCACTTGCATGCTCATCAAAACCAAAAGAGGTAAAGTAGAAAGAAGAAGAAGAAAACAAGTAAAGACGAACATAAAAAAAAATTACCTTTTATTGCTTACAGAAACGATGGAAGAAAGGAGGAGGGTACATCGGTGTCACTCTCAACATAAGCCTCTCTCTCTTACTTACATGAATCTCAATCTAACCTAAGCTTACATACAAATTAAAATTACATAAAAAGAAAACAAAAACCTATACTACAAAGAGTGAAAAACTGGACTAATTCCTAACTCTGCATGGTCGTCCCATTTTGCTCTGCTGAAACTAGTATTTATAGGGCAAAACCAAAAGGGGGATCCCGGGAAGATTGGGGGAGCAAACGCTCCCCAACTAACACAAGATAGTCGCGAAAACGCGGCTTGGACCGCGTTTTCGCGGCCCTGGTGTGGCCAGATGGCCACACCCAATTAGTGGGATCTCCTGGTTTGGTTATTCGCCTGTATCTTCTTCTGGTTTTCTCGTTTCAGCTTCAGAATTTGACGAAACAGCCTTTGATTTTTGGCTTCAACCGCTTGATTCAGGGAGGATTCTTCTCAACCGGTTTTCAACCTCTTGATATGCCAAGATTTAGCCCTGATTCCTTGATTTCGAATTTCTTCTGAATTAAATCAGAATTTGGTGGGCTTTTGGGCTTATTTCTCTTTCTTTTCTTTTAGCAATTGGGCCTACATTAAACAAAGAAGAAGAATACTTATTAATATGATTTATTAGCTAAAAAGTATGGTAAGGTGACAATGTATATGCAATATATGTGACTAATCACACCCCCACACTTATCTCTTGCTCGTCCTTGAGCAAAATAACTAAACTATACTAAGGATTATTAGACCACTTTCGCAGGTCACGCGATTGCACTGAGCATGTGCAACAAGCCGTTAAACCTCTAGGTTTCCCCTAGAAGACGAGTTTTGTCTCGTGAGGGTTTTCAGTAGATTAGACCCACAAAATCCATAAAGAAAGAGAAACAAAGAGTTAGCATTTTCGAAAAGCATTTTGAAAGAGAAAAATATTTGAAATATAATTATAAGATTTAAGTAATCTATAAGTTATAGGAAAACTGAATTTTCATTCCTAAACTTAGTCTCTATTCAAAAATTTGTTATCAATCAAAGTAAGGAGTCAAATTGTACTTCTCATCTAGTCTATTACTTTACCCTAAGTCATATGCACCTTGTGATTGTGAAAATTTTGACTAAGGGTTCTTTAACTCTAACTCTTATGCCTCATTTATTTTATATATATATATTTTTTGTGGTATTATTCCTTAGTTCTATTAGACTTTCTAATCTGCCCATGTAACGAGCCTTTAATCGATGACTCCCAAACCAAACGGTCTTAGGGCACCGGGTGAGAAAACACCCCAAGGACTTAAGGACTCGAGCAAACAAGGCCACAAAACTAAGGATTTTATTATATGAACCCCTTTTAGGCGTGAATACTTATGCTTTATTAGGCACAAATACCCAGCTTAATCAGAGGATTTTTATATATATTTTTTCTCAAACTTATCTAATCATCTTTCACATAAATACTAAGGCTTGCTTAGGCTAAAGTACCTAGCTAATCAATAATTAGATTTGTTCATTTTTCATAGATTTTTTTCTTTTTTTTTTATATAAGGCATAAAAATCTTTGTTTTTGAACCCTAAGTGTGTAAGTGTATGAAGTGTGCATATTTCATAAAGGTAAAGATCAAGACTAAATTACTTTGACAAATTATCTTCCTAACCCTAAAAATCAAACAAATAATCTTATTTTGACCAAATTTAAGAAATCCTAATTTTGATTTTCCTATTCCTTAAAATTGACTCAATTTCTTACAAAAATATGTCAAAATATTGTTTCTATTTTCAAAAATTTTTTTAAAAGTAAAGAAAAACCTAAGTTATGTTAGACCCTCCCCCACACCTATCTCATGCATTGTCCTCAATGTATGAATTAATGCATAGATGCATGAAAAAGAAGACAGGGAAGGAAAATACTACCTTAAGGTGGTGGTTCCGGTGGTGATCTGATTGGTCCACGAAATGCGGCCCAATCGACCTTGCATGGAGTTCGGAGGAACCCACCAAAAATCTCTTTAATATAAGCCATTAAAATGATGTATCCATGAAGGATTTTTATTAAAAATTTAACCCCATCTAATTTTCAAATTTCATAATTAATTTCGGAGTCAAATTTGTCAACCGCCTTGTCCCAAAATGGAGTGTGAAAAGATAGAATGATTGACTTGGACTCAGAAAGTACAGGAACTAATACCGACTCAGGAAGGTGACTTAAGTCAAGTAAAGGCTCAGGAGTCAAGATTGGTTCAAGAAGTGGGTCCAAGTCAAGAAGTTGAAACTCAAGTCCACATTTATTTTCCAACAATGGAATGTGACTTAATATTGGTGATTCAAGTTCAAGAATGATAGGTGTGGGAATCAAAACTGACTCTAAAATATTACTCAAGTCGGGTAACAAAACAGGAGTCAATATTGATTCGAAAATTTGAACTGGATCACAGATTTGAGAATCTAGGTCACATTTCTCATGGAGTTCAATGTCATAAAAATGAGAACTTGCCAATTTATCAAAGGGATTTTCAAAATTATAAAATTGGTCAGGTTCAACATGATGATCATCAAAGATAGGCGATTCAATTTCATTATAAATTGGCACAGGATCCAATGTTGACTCGGGAAAAAGATTGAAATCAGGTGAAGACACCGGAGTCATAATTGAATCAGGAAGTAGAATTTAATCACTAAGTTGAGGTTCATAATCATATTCATTTTCAAGTTCAATTTCAGGAAAGGGATAACTTGCCAAACTGTCATTGTCACTTTCAAATTTTGGAGTTTGGGCAAGTTCAAATGATTGTGCTGAAATGGAACCTTGTGTTCCAAAACAACATGACTCTTCGGCTCTAACAGAATGGTTACTTACATTAGAACTGGCCAAACGGTGAGAACGTAGAGATTGGACCATCATATCTATGTCATGATTACGAGCGTTTTGAGCCTGAGTCATGGCTTCAAGCATCTTTTCATAGTTGATGGGTTCATCGTCTTGTTGAAATGATTTGTTTTGGAATTGGTGGTGAAATTGTGAGTCCATCAGATTTTGTGATTTTTGTTTGGACTCACGCATACTCATTTTCAAAATTGATGGTTTTCTATTTTGGACTGGTGGAACTGAGTATGAATCTTGGAAATATTGTAGACAAGGTGGATAAGGAGGACAAGTTGGTTGAAAATTGGACTCGGAGGAGGTGAATCCCCACTGACTCTGTGAAGAGTTGAAATTATTCTGGAAATTATGGTTATAAGATTGGGGGCATGGGTTATATTGACTCAGATAAGACCAATCCGGCACACTAGGTTGGTTAAAGTTATGATATGCCGGGTTGGTAATATCCGAAAAAGAAGTTGGTGTGTAATATGAATTACCATTAAAATTAGAAAAATTGTTGTTATAAGCCATATCACACACTAAAACACTAGCAAAAAAACAAACAAATAAGCAAACAAAAAAGAAAAAATTCTAACCTAAGTTAGGGTAGACCTATGACCTAGACGACTCCTAACTGGTTAGACTGCCTACGGGAGGTATAACGCAGACTTTGACCACAAGCTAATCAGCCAGGTCAGGGCAAGATTGGTGGGAGGTTATCCGTCAAAGACGTTCCTTAATTAAATAACCACCAACCTTCGGGCTTTCGGCCCTTAATCCTTTCCTAGACACTGATTTGGCAGGAGTCAAATTCCAACACCTTTTCCCCTTAGGATAATCTCCTAATTGAGTCCGAGATGTCCCTAGGGCCAACGTCTACTCATTTTTAGTTAGGCTAGGGTTAGTGAGTGCTTGGAATCTGATTTTTAGGCCAAGAAAGGGTGATTAAATCCCCACCTTATCTTATTATTGGGTGGTGCCCTTAAGATCAGTTTGTGTAAGTGTACAAGATATGCAAATAAGATTCACTCAAAGCGATGTAAATCAACCAAGAGATGAGTCCTATTTTAAATGCAATGCGAATGTATCTTGCTCCAGCACTCTTCAACAGTAAAGTAAATGAATTGAAAAGACACGTGCCTAAAATGCAAACGTCTAATCAATTTTTTAACTTTTCAACAAATGTTTTACAGTTGATTTATTAGCAGGCTTCTGGTGATGGTATATAAGAAATAAAGTTTGCAAAAAACTATAATTTTGCAAAGCAAGCAGCCCTGCAAAAAGACAGTCAGTAGTGAGCTCCTTTTTGCCGCGGATCCGCGACCATAGCCGCGGAAACGCGACAATCCAGAGGGTGCTTGTTCACTGTTTTCTGGAACAGAGGCCCAAGACCACTTATATGTTACTGCAATCTTTTTTTCCTACTTTTCCTGCCCTGTAACCTGCAACAAAGAAGAAAATTTCGTTTTAGGTCAAAAATTCAATAAAAACCGTTACCCTCCCCGGCAATGGCGCCAAAATTTAATTGAGGTAAAACCTGCACAAAAAATACAGTATTTCAGAACTTTAAAATAGAGATGTGCAAGTGCTCAAGTCTACTGCGATAGCAAGTGGCTATGCGGTCGTGATCCACAAGGAGGGTTAGCGATAGAAGCGTTCAAGGTTTGTATTGAAATCTTTGTGAAGAAAAACGAAGGTTCTTCTTTGTTTTAAGAAATGAAAATGAAAAATAGTTAGGTTAAAGTTAAGTGAGAAAGAAAGCGATAGATGGAGAAGGTGGAGAAAAATGGAGAATGATTATTTACAAAGAAATGAAAAAGGAGTGATGAAAGAAGTGGGTGTTGGTGATTTAAACTAAAGAAATAAAAGAAAAGAAAGAAGATTAAAGAAATACTTACCTAGTTTGGTTGATGACTTACCTGGAACCCTTGCATGTTCTACCTTACTTCGGAGGCGTTCAACGCATAAGCCATAGGATCGAGCTCAGTCCCCATTCGCATTACATCATCAAGACGAACAAGCATGAAATGATACGGAGTCTTGAGGAGGAGAACATCACCATGAATTATCGTTGGCACTCACACAACATTGTTATAGTGATGCTTCTTGATTCACTTGCATGCTTATCAAAACCAAAAGAGGTAAAGTAGAAAGAAGAAAAAGAAAACAAGTAAAGACGAACATAAAAAAAATACCTTTTATTGCTTACAGAAACGATGGAAGAAAGGAGGAGGGTACATCGGTGTCACTCTCAACATAAGCCTCTCTCTCTTACTTACATGAATCTCAATCTAACCTAAGCTTACATATAAATTAAAATTACATAAAATGAAAACAAAAACCTATACTACAAAGAGTGAAAAACTGGACTAATTCCTATCTCTGCATGGTCGTCCCATTTTGCTCTGCTAAAACTAGTTATTTATAGGGCAAAACTAAAAGGGGGGATCCCGGGAAGATTGGGGGAGCAAATGCTCCCCCAACTAACACAAGATAGCCGAGGAAATGTGGCTTGGGCCGCGTTTCTGCGGCCTTGGTGTGGCCAGGTGGCCACACCCAATTGATGGGATCTCCTGGTTTGGTTATTCGCCTGTATCTTCTTCTGGTTTTCTCGTTTCAGCTTCAGAATTTGACGAAACAGCCTTTGATTATTGGCTTCAACCGCTTGATTCAGGGAGGATTCTTCTCAACCGGTTTTCAACCTCTTGATATGCCAAGATTTAGCCCTGATTCCTTGATTTCGAATTTCTTCTGAATTAAATCAGAATTTGGTGGGCTTTTGGGCTTGTTTCTCTTTCTTTTCTTTTAGCAATTGGGCCTACATTAAACAAAGAAGAAGAATACTTATAATATGATTTATTAGCTAAAAAGTATGGTAAGGTGACAATGTATATGCAATATATGTGACTAATCAGCCGCATTCATTGATTCATGGTATTGTTGCTGAGCTTGAAACGCTGGGCACTCCTCGAACACATGATTCATGGCTTGACAGTAAGTACAGCCTGGAGTCAGAAATTGGTTTGGGCTGACTTGATTGA
Organism: Agave tequilana; assembly: GCA_038442645.1. NCBI lineage: Eukaryota > Viridiplantae > Streptophyta > Magnoliopsida > Asparagales > Asparagaceae > Agave > Agave tequilana. The sequence goes on from JAVJIF010021760.1 coordinate 35,483, forward strand.
CTGGACTTGGTTCCTTACTTTCTAGAGCTTCCAGTCTTCTTGCTAGGTTCGCTAACTTAGCCTCATTAGCTATGGATGATTCAATAGAATGGAGACCTCCTTTTGAAGAGATGGAGTTTGGATTCCTAGAGGTTTCACTAGTAGGCTCCCATTGGATGGTCTTTTCAGCTAGGTTTTTATATAAATCTCATCCTTCATTTTCATCCTTCTGCGAGAACCCCCTTGGCACATACTTTCTAAGAGGGTTTTGGTAGAATAGTCTAAACCGTCATAAAGAATTTGGCATTGTCGCCATTTCTCTATTCCATGATGAGGACAATCGACAAGGAGGTCTTTAAAGCGTTCAAAGTACCTCCAAAACGGTTCACTAGGTTCTTACTTGAATTGCATGATGTTCTTCCTAATGAGAGCAGTCTTATGAATGGATAGAATTTCTTCAAGAAGACCTTGATGAAACTATCCCAAGATATGATAGAGCCAGCCGCTAAGCTTTAAAGCCATTTCTTTGCTAAGTCCTTAAGAGCGAAAGGGACAAATCTCAACCTAATAGCATCATCTACAAGGTGTGGGATTTTCATCATTAGACATACTTTCTCAAATTCTCTTATGAAGAAGTAAGAATCTTCGGACTCTAAGCCATGAAACTTGGGGAGTATGTTGATGAATTGAGGCTTGAGCTCAAAATTGTATTCACCAACCGATGGAAGTAGAATGCAAGATGAAAGTGAAGTTCTAATGAGATAGAACCTATCCTGCAATGATGTTGGTTGAGCCATAACCGGATCTGGTCTTGGTACAAACTTGGGTGGTGATGTGTTTCTAGTCAACCTAGATGAGTTAGGGTCTCTTGACCTCACTTGCATGCACAAACACAATCACAATCACAAACAAGTTCACCAACAGTCAACAAGAGTAATCAACCAAGCCTAGTCTAAGGTAACCTTGACTAGACATCTCCTAACTGGTTGATTGTCCACAGGAGGTATAATGTAGACTTTGACCATAAGCTAAACAGCCAGGTCAGGGCAAGATTGGTGGGAGGTTATCTGTCAAAAATGTTCCTTAATTAAGTAACCACCAACCTTCGGACTTTCGGCCCTTAATCTCTTTCCTAGACACTGATTTGACAGGAGTCAAATTCTAACACCTTCCCCCTTAGGGTAATCTCCTAGTGAGTTTGAGATGTCCCTAAGGCCAACGTCTATTAGATTTTACTTAGGCTTAGGTTGTGCGTACTTGGAGATGATTTGTGGGCTAAGGAAGGGTAATGACTCCCCCACCTTATCTTACTTTGGGTTTTGCCCTTTAGAGTTAATTGTGCAAAGTGTGCAAGATATAGAAAAGTAACATTCAAAAAGCAAATATCACCCAAGAATGTTTTCTAAATTATATGCTATGCATACGTACCTTGTCTCCAGCTCTCTTCAATAGTAATTGTAAAATAAATGTAATTAGACAAATGCCTAGAATGCAAGCCTAAACATTTTTTAAGTAATTAACAATCACTCAAATTACTATTGGATTAAAACAGGGATGGTGGATAGCAGATATAGTAAGAATATAACACACAAAAACTTAATTTTTGCAAGCAATATGTCTTGCAAAAAAGAGTTTTAGTAGTCCAACAAAATTTTCAACTTTTGCAACGCAATTTCATGAAATTCTGTTTCCTACTTCGAGAGTAGGGTCACAGAATAGCAAGTCTTCTCCTACAAATCTTGAATGCTAAATTTGAATGTTGACATCCCTGAAACAAGACGCCAAACTTGTTAAAAAATAAATACATCGTTCCCTCCCCGATAACGGCGCCAAAAATTGATTGTAAAATGAAAGAACAAGAGAATTACCGTGTAGGTTTGGGCTAACGGGTCGTGTCCACGAGGAGGAATACGATGAAAACTTTTCGGTGTTTTTTTAGAAAGCTAAGAATGGTGCTAGTTTTTTTAAGTTGAAAAGAGAATGGAGAGAAGGGAGATGATTAAAAGAAAAGTTGCAAATTTAGAGAAGGCTTTGGAGAAGGTGAATTTTGTATAAAGTTTAAAAAGTGATTTGTTATTTTTTAATAAAGAAGAAATTCTTGGCTCACTATCTCACTACTCAATGATATGTTCTTCTATTGAAATCCTTAGTGCCTCAACTTGATCATAGGCAAAAACTTAAGATTGATTTTAGAAAGTTTTAAGTAAAGCATATAAGATGGTTAGAAAAGTTAATTCTGTTCTTTAAGAAATCATCTGAATTGAATGTTAAATCATCAAGAAGTTCAAGTATGAGATAAAAACAAGTTCAAGAGACGTTTTAAAAGAGGTAGAAGTTAAAAATCCAAACCCATCCTCATGTACCTTCAAGAATACTGTCAAGAAGAAAGGCTTAAGTTAGGCATGCAAATGATTCATTGGGTATTTTCATCAAAACTATTCGAAAAGAAGAGGGATCAGAGAGAGGAGTAATAGTGAGCGTAGAAAATCGATTTAGCTACTCATGGAAGACAAAGAACAATGCAAGTAAATAATGCAAGACATACCGTAAAATGAGTGAAAGAAAATGTAGCTTGATCCTTGTATTGATGCACTTCAATCTTCAGAATACAATCACTCAATTCCTCTCTCTCACTGGTATTTGCACTGAATTACAAATTGCAAAACAAAGATACAACTATCTAACAAAGAGCCTAAACCTTAAAAACAAATAGAAAAACTAAATCTAAGTTTCGGTGCCTTTTTCTCTGAAAAATACAGTATTTATAGGAAAAAACCAAACAGGAGGGGACGTATGAAGATTGAGGGAGCAAACGCTCCCCCAACAAAAATCAAACGACCACGAAAACACTGTTTTGGCCGCGTTTTCGCAGCCCTGGTATGGCCAGGTGGCCACACCAGGGTGGAAAAGCTCTTTCGTTTGGTGATTTTCCCTTATCTCCCGCTGGTTTTCCCGTTTCTGCTTTAGAATTTGACGAAACAGTCTTTGATTGTTGGCTTCAATCGCTTGATTTGGGAAGATACATTTCAACCGGTTTTCAACCTCTCTGATTTGCCAAGATCTGCCCTGATTCCCTGATTTCGAATTATTCTGAATTAATTCAGAATTTGATGGGCTTTTGGGCTTGTTTCTCTTTCCTATCCTTTAACAATGGGCCTGCATTTTATAAAGAAAATAGGACTTATTAATATGATTTATTTAGATAGTAAGCATGGTAATGTGACAACATGTATGCAATATATGTGACCGATCACTTCACCTCTTCTCTATATATAGATTCATGTAGAGTGTATTTCATATTGAGGAGCTTGCCTCTCTTTGGTGTGTAGTACACGTGTGTAGTAGGAGCTTCACATCTCATTTTATGTATTGTATATTATATTTTATGTGGTTAGGGTTTAGTCATCTCTTTTCATGTAATGCATGTATACAGGGAGAGTTAACTTTACGTCTCTCCTCTTCATGAATGTATATCGTATATATATAACTTTATTGTTTGATTTGACAAAAAGGAAAAGAATTTTTTTTTTTGCCCTTTTGTTGATGATTTGACAAAAAGGGGGAGAGAAATTTGGAGATTTATATATGTATGTTTATTTCATCTAAGAATTTGGAGTTTTACTTATGCATGTTTATTTTTTCCAATTGGTATAAGAGCATATATGTTTTGTTTATGCAAAAAGGGGAGAAGTATTTATGTTTATTTCCTCATTTATGCATATATGTGTTGTTTGGTTTATACATATCATTGAATATCTTTATTGTTTATTGTTATGCATGAGTTAAGGGGGAGCTTCTATGAAGCTTAACTTTAATCCATGCATATATAACTCCATGAGTTTTGTCATCATCAAAAAGGGGAGATTGTTGGCCCAGAGGCCCATCACTCTAGTTTTGATGATGATTAACGCATGTAGTTATAGTTTACTAATAATCTTATATTTAAATAGTTTCAGCAAGATATTAGTAGGTGATTAGCTTCAACAAAGGAGTTTTGGAGCTTTCACATGGTGATTCAAGAGCTCGCGCATCAAGATCGCATCCAACACACGGTTGGAGTCAAGCTCGTTGGATCCTGTTTAGATCGAGTTGGCTTGGAGACAAGAACACCTCAGTTTGTGTTTAGTTTATGTTTAGATCATTGTAAAGATTAGATAGTGTTGATATGCTCAAGTTCACATACACACAAGTTTAAATGTTTATTTTTCGGTTTAATCGTTTTTTGGTTTTCATGTCAAAAACATAGATAGATATTTTATATGTATATTGGATTCTATCCATATACAATATGCTTCAAAGTTGCTGATATAACTTGTTTTTGTATTTACATGAGTTTTTGAGAAGACGGTTTTCTATTTCAAAGTTTGGTTTTTGGAAAATACGGTTTCGTTTAAAAGCCAAATTTAATATCACAAAAATGGCTCAAATAGTTTGTAATATGTATTGAATTTTAGTCACACATATTTGTATTTCAAAGATCTTATAAGAACTTATTTTTATGAAATTTATGTGATTTTATGGGATTTAATTGAAGTTAAAAAGACAAGTTTTCAATCCCTATAAAAACCCAGCCAGACACACTGGCGGTCGACCGGCACGGTCGACCGATGTGCACGGGACGTGCACAAAGGCCAGCCTCTTCGGCTGGTCGACCGCGCGGTCGGCCGGCTGAGCGTACCCCACTCTCGGGTGGGGGCCGGTCGACCGTTAGCTTTGGCCTGGTCGACCAGAGGCATAACGGTCATAAAAAATGACCGTTGGCCGGTCGACCGGAAGGGCATTTCTGCACTTTCCTGGCTGCCAATGGGCAGATTTTTGAGAGGGTATAAATACCCATCTCTTGAGCTGGTTTTCACAAGTTTTTAGAGAGCAATTTTCTCACCTTTTCAAGTGTTTAATAACAAGTTTTTAAAAGAGTTTTTGGCTAAAAGGTTTTATCTTTATTTGTTTAAAGTGTTGGAAAATTCAAAGAAAAGAAAGACTTTTGGGATTTGGTTTTTGATCTTAATTTCAATATCTATTTGCTGATTTTCTCAAGTGGTTTTCTTTGTTCCAATCACTTTATTTTCTCACACTTGAGCTATCTATCTATCCTATCTATTAGGATCGTGTTTTAGTGAGAAAATTTGTTTGTGATTTAGTAAGACCACCAAGAGTTGTAAACCTTCTTTTATTTGAGTTTCCTCTTGTGTAGAGGTGAGTGTGGAGGTTGTGTTGGTATCCCTCTAAGTAGAGGTGATTGTGGTTGGAGTGTTGGCTTTGAGCCTTATCCCTCTAGTGAGAGGTGATTATTGTTTGACTAACTGCCCATCCCTCTAAGTGTAGAGGTGATTGTTGTTGTGCCTTATCTCTTATATAGAGGTTGTATTTATTAGAGAGAGGAGTTGTGTGCTCCTAGTTGTATTTACCCAAATCTTCAGTGGAGGTTCCCTGTGTGGGAAGTCCTGTGTGGACGATATAGTGAAAATCCTTCTATGTGAAGGCGGAGACGTAGAGCAGTGGCTCGAACCTCGAAACATATCTTTGTGTTTGCGATTGATCCACTATCTCTTAACTCTCTCTCTTATATTGTACCTTGCTTTATTTCATATTGTTCATTCATACATATATACTTGGTATTGTTTGTGTGCCTCACTTGTGTTGAACAAAGAGAGCTTTACATAGCACCTCAACTCTTATTTAGAGGAATTTAGAGGAGATAGTTCAGAGCCCTTCACCGGAAATTTGGCTACCCTCTTTGGTTACAGTAAGTGTGTTGCGATTTGTTTTTAATTCCGCATCATTTGTCATTAGATTAGCCTTACACCTATTCACCCCCCTCTAGGTTTACTTTCATAAACAAGATATATCGAGTGTATAAAAATCATGTAATCAACAAAATCATGGAAATAAGGCATTGAATCTTAGTTGAAATTTCTTTTATCAAAAAAAAGAAATCATTAAAACACAAGAAATTCTATTTTATTAAAAACAAAACAAGCTTCAAGGTATATGTTGTTTCGTTGAGCTAAAAGTATACATACATATCCAAACATAAATGAGTCCATAAAAAATATTGCAAGAAAATCAAGTGACTCTAGGATAGACATATATATCTTTTAGTTTTAGACAAAATTAATATATATGTATATATGAAGCTAAGCACATTTTTATGAAAACATGTACAAAAATAGAGAATACAAGTTAAAATACAAGAATCATCAAAATAAGGTTATACAAGTACATCTAATGGATACAAATGAGTAATAAAACACAAACACATAATAATCAAGTGTGGCACACTAGTTGTACAAAGTATAAAGACAAATTTTAATAAAAAACTACATCTAAATATGTAATCAACACGTGAAGTACAAAAACAAACATGATTATTAGGCTAAATGCACATGCTATTAGAACTAGGTTATACATATTAGTTAAAAAATAGTGAGAACACAAAAATATGAATTCATATGAACATGGGTGTATCTCAAAGACTATCTATGTATATCACAAGTTTGATAGGCATTGCATTTAAACATAATGAGCATGAAAATTAACAATGCTAAAATATTAATATTAATGCACAAACAAAATGAGGAGTTAGAGATAGTTAACAAAATAGATAGAACTAGTCTCTAGGTCTCAAAACCGTGGTGGTTCTCCTACCTAAATATTCCTTAAAAGTGATGCATCCATAGATATGATCTTTGAGTTCGAAAAGCATACACCATCAAGGCACCATTACTCTCACGTCTTGTGATTGCTCACTCCTATAACAAATGAAATAGGGGTGGATCTTGGTACCCATACTTCCTTGGGTCCATAAGGGTTAGCACCTTTCTAACCCAAACAAATTTATTTGCAAAATTTGAATTATGTATCCTATCATAACAAAACTTTGCAAGGCGGCCCGTACCTCCAAAATGTGTACAAGTGTACACATAAGCGTACATGAAATCATTTGTGTGAGCATGATGAGCATGTGTATGCCGTAAAGGGTGTGCATGAATATGTGGAGTATGCTTCTTATGAAACATGGATTCCAATCTCTAGTGGTTCATGGCACAATGGCTCAATGTGGAGCCCAAACAAACTACACTATTTTTCAAAATAAAAATATCATTTTCAATGATTGAAGAAGAAGTGGAGCATGCAACATGTTTATCACTAGTAGATGGAGCAATAGAAAAATGACAAACATGAGAAGAAAAATTATTTTTCAAAGAAATATTTTCCTTTGAAACTAAATTTAATTCTTTTGAATATAAAGCAATTTTTTTTTTAAATAATTATTTTCTTTTACAACAAATCTAGTTTTGAAGACAAAATTTCATTTTTTCTTCAAAACTATATCAAAATCATTTTTATTCTTCAAAAATTCATTTTCTTACAAGGCAAGATCAAGTTGGGATTTCAATGAGTCCCTTTCATTTGAAAACAAGTCTCTTTTGAAAGCCTTAAACTTTTGAATTTTCTAGCAAAAATTGTTGTTTCAAATCTCTCCCCAAACACCCCTATTTATAGGAGAGGGCTAGGGTTTAGGGATAAAACATAATTACTGCTGTTTAGGAGGTAATTAGATCAAAATATATCCTTAAACGAATTTTTAAACACAAAAGACAAAAATAAACAGCTCACTAAAAATCTGCTCGTTACTGTTCAACGGACACATCGGTCGACTAGGCCGGTCGACCGGTAGATCAAAAATTTGACCGTTATAGGCCAGCGGTCGACCGACCCGGTCGACTGATAAAACCTGTGAGCAAAAAACAATATCTCGGTCGACCGCCCCGGTCGACTGGCAGACGTGCACACTGATACGTGCCTCTGCCAGGACTGCGGTCGACTGGTCCGGTCGACCGGACCAGACTGACACAGACTCGGTCGACTGTCCCGGTCGACCGGATCAGGTCAAAAATCGATTTTAAGAAAGAAAACAAAGAGGATTTTGATTTTAACAAAAATACTTTTGAACAGGAAATAGAATTAAACATAAAGATGTATTTGTAGGCAAAAACTTGTATGCAAAATATTTTTGTATAATTTATGAGAAATTATTTTGGAATGAGCATGTGCGCAAAAACGTGTGTGATAGAGCTTCAAACCTATCCACTATTCTTTAACATATTATAACTGAAAAACAAATTACATGAAGACTTCTTGAGCTATCTTCAAGTCTTTGAGCCATCCAATGCCTTGCTAGTGCCTTCTCTTCTATGATCCTTCCTTGATGTGCAATATGCCTTCCTTTCTTTGTGGAACTTAGAAGTTCTTGCAATAGCTAAGCGAATGGTCTCTAAACATGGTACAAACTTGAAACTTATCTTAACAAACTTATTAGTACCAAATAGCTCTAATTTGGTTTGTCATCATCAAAACATAAAACAATTGGAGAGTGTAACCTCTTGGGCCAACAATCTCCCCCTTTTTGATGATGACAAAACAAATAGGCTATTAACAAAAATATAGGGAGGAGAAAACTCCCCCTCAAATTATGCTATACATAAAACACAAGAATATGCCCTAGATACCAATAATTGAAATGATGCACCAATTATTGAAACTAATATAAAACACAAAAAAAAAATTGCTCTTGATACCAAAAATACCAAAAACAACTAAAACACAAGAATTCTCAAAAAAACATGAATTCAAAAACTCATACATACATAAACATAAAACTCATAAAACAAATCTTTAAAATTAAAGCATATAAATTCATATGGAACCAAGACCAAATGAACTTATTTTTGTCATGTAAACTTATTCTCCCCCTTTTTGTCATACATCAAAAGGGTTATGAAAAACATGTCTATTCAATAATACAAACATTAAGTTCTCCACAAATAAATGAAAATCTAGCAAAATCAAGAGGTTTAGTGAAAATATCGGCTAGTTGTAAATCTGTGAAAACATAATCAATATCTATATCACCTTTCTCAAAATGATCTCTAAGAAAGTGATATCTAATCTCAATGTGCTTGGTCTTACTATGTTGATTTGCATTTTTGGTCATGTGTATAGTACTAGTATTATCACAAAATATTTTATATGATCAAAGTGCAAATCAAAATCAAGGAGAGTATGTTTCATCCAAAGGACTTGTGCACAACAAGCCCCCGCGGCAACATACTCCGCCTCGGCGGTTGAGAGAGCTACGGAATTTTGTTTCCTAGAGGACCATGAAACAAGACAATTACCAAGAAATTGACATGTCCCACTAGTACTCTTTCTATCTACTCTACAACCCGCATAGTCTGCATCCGAATAGCTAGTCATTGAAAAATCTCTAGTTTTCGGATACCAAAGACCCATTTCAATAGTGCCCTTAATATAACGAATAATGCGTTTTACCGCAATAAGATGAGACTCTTTAGGACACGATTGAAATCTAGCACAAAGACACACACTAAACATGATATCCGGCCTACTTGCCGTCAAATATAAAAGACTTCCTATCATGCTTCTATATAATTTAATATCAACATTTTTACCTTGTTCGTCCTTATCAAGCTTGGTTGTAGTTGCCATTGGAGTGTTGCAAGCCTTTGATCCTTCAAGCCCAAACTTCTTTACAAGCTCCTTTGCGTACTTGGCTTGGTTAATGAAGGTTCCGTCTTGCAATTGCTTGATTTGGAGTCCAAGGAAGAAATTTAGCTCACCCATGGAAGACATTTCAAATTCTAGTTGCATTACCTTCACAAAATCCTTGCATAAAAGCTCATTAGTAGATCCAAAAATTATATCATCAACATAAATTTGCACAATTAAAATATCATTATCAACATGCTTAGTAAAAGAGTTGTGTCTACTTTGCCTTTAATAAAATCATTTGAAATGAGAAAACTAGAAAGCCTTTCATACCAAGCTCTTGGAGCTTGTTTCAATCCATACAAAGCTTTATCAAGTTTAAAAACAAAATCGGGATGAACATGATCAATAAAACCGGGAGGTTGAGAAACATAAACTTCTTCATTAATAAAACCATTCAAAAATGCACTTTTCACATCCATTTGAAAAAGTTTAAAATTTTTAAAACGTGCAAAAGCTAGTGTCATCCGTATGGCTTCAAGCCGTGCTACGGGTGCAAAGGTCTCCTCAAAGTCAATTCCCTCAACTTGAGTGTAACCTTGGGCCACTAACCTAGCTTTATTCCTAATGACATTTCCGGACTCATCCATCTTGTTTCTAAAGATCCACTTAGTACCAATTATTGGTCTATCGTGGGGCTTAGGAACAAGGTGCCAAACTTGGTTGCGCTCAAATTGATTGAGTTCCTCTTGCATGGCAAGCAACCAATATGGGTCCGTCTCGGCTTCGAGAATGCCCTTGGGTTCAAAATGAGAAATGAAAGCAAAGTTACCACATAGGTCATGGAGTTTGGAGCGCGTTGTGACTCCTTTAGATGCTTCACCAAGATGAGCTCCTTAGGATGATTTGTAGCGTATCTCCAAGCTTTAGGAAGCGGTTGAGTGCTTTCCTCCTTATCCTCTTGAACTTCACCAATAGGGTCTAGCTTTTCTTCTTGAGCGGGTGAGTCCTTCAAGGATAGTCTCTCCATGTCTTCACCTAATGGTTCAATCTCTACAACATTCTCAATAACCACATTAGATTCTTCAAATTTAACATGCATGGTTTCTTCTATGGTAAGAGTAGATCTATTGAAAACTCTATATGCTTTGCTAGTAGAGGAATATCCAACAAAGATAGCCTCATAAGCCTTAGCATCAAATTTACCCAAATTATCCTTAGTATTCAAACAAAACACTTGCATCCAAAAACTTTAAAATATGCAACATTTGATTTTCTAGAATGATACATTTCAAAAGAAGTTTTTGAAGAATTTTTTCATAAATAAATACGATTCGATATATAGCATGCGGTGTTTACGGCCTCGGCCCATAAATATTTAGGGAGGTCATATTCACTTATCATTGTCCTAGCCATCTCTTGAAGTGTTCTATTTTTCCTTTCTACAACTCCATTTTGTTGTGGAGTTCTAGGACAAGACATTTCATGCTTAATTCCCTTTTCATCACAATAAGTCATGAAGAGTTGGTTAACAAACTCACCACCTCTATCACTCCTTATTCTCAAAATCGAAAAACCCTTTTCTTTTTCAACTCTTTTTCGAAAAATTTTAAAATGAGAAAAAGTTTGATCTTTATTTTGTAAAAAGAAAACCCAAGTAAAACGGGAGAAATCATCAACCAAAACAAATGCAAATCTACTTCCATTTAAACTCTTAGTTTTAGTTGGTCCAAAAAGATCCATATGAATTAATTCTAAAGGCCTAGTTGACATGATATCCTTGATTGGTTTAAAGGAAGACTTGGTTTGTTTCCCAAGTTGGCAAGCACTACAAATGCGGTCTTTCTCAAAATTCAAGTAAGGTATACCCTTCACCAATTCCTTTGAATTAATCCTAGAGATATGGTCAAAAGATGCATGTCCTAATCTTCTATGCCAAAGCCAAGAATTTTCATCAAAAGCATTTAAGCATTTAGTAGAACAATCTAAATTAAGCATGTCAATAATATAAACATTATTATCACGAAAACCGGTGAGAATACAAACATCGGATTTAACATCAAAAATCTTACAAGAAGTATCATCAAAAACAACTTTAAGTCCACGATCACAAAGTTGACTAATGCTAAGCAAATTATGTTTTAAACCATCTACTAAAACAACATTCTCAATAATAGGAGATGCACCAATTTGAATGTTACCTATACCGATGATAGTTCCTTTGGAGTCATCCCCGAAGGTGACGGTGCCACCTTCCATGTACCTTGATAGGGTGTGAAGTTGTTGATGTCCCATGTCATGTGTCTAGAACAACCACTATCAAGGTACCACCGCTCCCTACGTCTTGGAGCTTTGGTGTGTACCTACATCAAATAATTTAAGAGTGATTTTGGTACCCACATTTTCTTGGGTCCTCTAGGGTTAGTGTCATGAACCCAAACAAGATTATTTGTTCTATTTAGTTGATCATAGCAAAACTTAGCTAAATGTCCATTTTTACCACAATATGTGCATCTATATACTCTACCATATTTAAAAGCATAATGGGTGTGTGATTTGTGAGCATGAGCATTGTGAGCATGAGCATGAGAATTTTTATCTTGTGAAATTTTAGCATGTGAAGTGTGCTTTTTAGAAAACATGTTCTCAAGTTTCTTAGTATTGAAAGCACAATCATTTAAAACTTTTTCAAAATCATTCATTTGGATTTAAAAGAAGAAATTTCTTTTTCATCAATAATAGGAGATTTTGCCTTACAAGTACTCTTGTAGGCACAAAATTCTTTTTGCATGGAAATGAAATTAGAAGAAATATCATCTTTTTCTTTAGAAACAATGGCAAGTTGATTCTTAAGAAAAGCAACTTCTTTTTGTAATTTTATGCATTCAAGTTTCTTGTTATCATAAGTTTCAGAAAGTTCTACAAAAGCATGCACTAGAACTTCCTTACTTACATCATCATCTTCATCATCAAGGGATTGAGGGGTTACCTTGGGTGTTTTCCATGAAACACATATTAGCTTGATCCACCTCCTCTTCGGACTCGCTTTCCGAATCCCACGTAGCTTTGTAAGCTTTCTTTTCCTCCGGCTTCTTGGCTTGAAGGAGGAAGTCATTTTCTTCTTGAACTCCGGACAATCCGCCATGATATGTCCGGGTTTGCGGCAATTGTAGCATATGATCTTCCGCTCCTCTTTGCCTTCGAATTTTCTCCGGAAGTTGAACTTGTTCTTTCGGTACAACCTCTTGACATTCCGCACAAGTAGAGTTAGCTCCTCATCTTCTTCTTCGTCATCTTCATCGTCATCATTGGTGGATGAAGTCTTGAAGGCTATGGATTTCTTCTTTGAAGTAGTGGCCTCTTCTCTTGCCTTCTTCTCCATCTCATGGGTCTTTAGGTTCCCAATGAGACTAATGAGGTCCATCTCGTCCTTGTCGTTCAACTCCTTCAAGGTGGTGGCCTTGATCTCCCATGATAAAGGAAGAGCCCGAATTACTTTCCGCACCTTTTGATCGTTGGAGATGTCATCACCTAAGGAAGAAAGACCATTAGTGATTTTAGTAAACCTTGTAGCCATACTATCAATAGACTCATCATCAAGCATTTAAATGACTCATATTGGGACCTCAAGAGATCTATCTTAGCTCTCTTGACTTGTGAAGTCCCTTCATGTGTGACCAACAAGTGTTGCCAAATCTCATAGGCGGATTGGCAATGAATTACCCGTGTAAGGTCATCCTTATTCAAGGCGGTTAATAAGGAGTTTTGGGCTTTGGAGTTAGCCTCATATTCTCTAAAGTTGAAGTCGGTCCAAGTGCTCTCATCACTATCGGGTGCTACATAGGGTTTAGTCAAGGACTTGGCCACTAAGCTACCCAAAGATTGCAAAAATATAGTCATCCTAACCTTCCAAATTGGGAAATTTAGTCCATCAAATTTAGGAGGGGTTTTGATGTTATCGGCCATGTTTACTAGTGTATGAATGGATGAATGAAAATGTTGATTAGCAATATTTTAAGGATCTCTCTATGGATGTTAAGCCAAACCTAGAGTCCAAGCTCTGATACCAATTGAAAAGTCACCTAGAGGGGGGGTGAATAGGTGACAATGCTAATCAAAGGGCAAATAAAAATTTAAAGCTACTACAATTACAAGCAAGAATCACAAGATGAATGCAAGCAAGTAAGTATGACAATGAATATGATGAGCAAGTAATAAGTGCAATCAAAGTAGATTAAAAATTGCAAGAATGTAAACCAATCGCAAACACAAGGATATGTTATCGAGGTTCGAGCACCCAGCTCTACTCCCCGCCTTCCCCAGAAGGATTCCGACCACTTCCACTATCACAAAGATCTTAAATACAATGGAGTACCCAACTCCTACAATCTCAAGAACAAGTAATTTCCTTGGTAGTCAAAAGACCACAAACTCTCTCTTTCAAATATCTCTTCCCTTACAAAGGTCCTTAGAGAATATTGAGTAGGAATGAAGCTCTTGTTGTAAGTGAAGAAAGAAATTAAATCAGAGAGTATTTGAAAACCCTTCAGAAAATCAGTGAGAAATTCAGCACAAAAACCAAGAAACAAGTCTCTTTTGAAAGCCTTAAACTTTTGAATTTTCTAGCAAAAATTGTTGTTTCAAATCTCCCCCCAAACACCCCTATTTATAGGAGAGGGCTAGGGTTTAGGGATAAAACATAATTACTGATGTTTAGGAGGTAATTAGATCAAAATATATCCTTAAACGAATTTTTAAACACAAAAGACAAAAATAAACAGCTCACTAAAAATCTGCCCGTTACTGTTTACGGACACATCGGTCGACTGGGCCGGTCGACCGGTAGATCAAAAATTTGACCGTTATAGGCCAGCGGTCGACCGACCGGTCGACTGATAAAACCTTGTGAGCAAAAAACAATATCTCGGTCGACCGCCCCGGCGACTGGCAGACGTGCACACTGATACGTGCCTCTGCCAGGACTGCGGTCGACTGGTCCGGTCGACCGGACCAGACTGACACAGACTCGGTCGACTGTCCCGGTCGACCGGATCAGGTCAAAAATCGATTTTAAGAGAAAACAAAGAGGATTTTGATTTTAACAAAATACTTTTGAACAGGAAATAGAATTAAACATAAAGATGTATTTGTAGGCAAAAACTTGTATGCAAAATTTTTGTATAATTTATGAGAAATTATTTTGGAATGAGCATGTGCGCAAAAACGTGTGTGATAGAGCTTCAAACCTATCCACTATTCTTTAACATACTATAAACTGAAAAACAAATTACATGAAGACTTCTTGAGCTATCTTCAAGTCTTTGAGCCATCCAATGCCTTGCTAGTGCCTTCTCTTCTATGATCCTTCCTTGATGTGCAATATGCCTTCCTTGCCTTGTGGAACTTAGAAGTTCTTGCAATAGCTAAGCGAATGGTCTCTAAACATGGTACAAACCTGAAACTTATCTTAACAAACTTATTAGTACCAAATAGCTCTAATTTGGTTTGTCATCATCAAAACATAAAACAATTGGAGAGTGTAACCTCTTGGGCCAACAACCTCAACCTTCTCTTTCAAAACCAAATCAAGTTTAGAAAATAAATTTCTATTTTCTTCTTTTAATTCAAAACTTTTTTCAAATGTTTATATTTATTTAACAAGTTTTCACAAAGTAGGAAAAGCTCTTCATTTAAAGTATGGGTATCCATACTATCATGATCATCATTAGAAGAGCTAGCACTATCATCTAGATGAGTATCCGAATGTACCTCAAGGGAGTCATTCCTTTGGACCATATGGTAAGCTTTATCAGACTCATCCACATGGGTTCCTTTTCTATATAGTTTGTCATTTGTAGCTCGGGAGAGGTCAATGTGTTTCACACTATAAAAGCGGAATCACAATGAGAAACCATAGAAAATTATTCTTTACTAAGTGTGTGTCTAAGTGCCTCTAAGGCTTATGCATTAGCCCATATATGCTTGTCATTATCAAGATAAGATTTTTTTGTAGTTGCAAGATAAACATGCAATCCTAGGGTTTTAAGATATGCACTCATCTTAAACTTTTACGCATCGATGTTGGAAACATCGTATATGGGAGGGGCAAGAAAATCCATGAATGTATAAACTATATGTGTGCAAATACAAATACTAGAATATCTAATCAAGGATCTCACTGCTAGGTGGTTAAACCGAATATCAGGAGCGTAGGCTCTGATACCAATTGAAAGTGCACCTAGAGGGGGGTGAATAGGTGTACTAGCTAATTTAGGGCAAATGATGCGGAATTAAAAACTTAATTGCAAATACACTACGTGTAACTAAGAGTGAGCCTAAATTCACCGTGAAGTGCTCTGGAACTACTCCTCTAGATTCCTCTAGATTAAAAGTTGAGGTGCTTTAATAAGCTCTCTTGGCTGAACACAAGTGTGGGCACACACAAACAATATCTAGCATATGAATATGAATAATGTAAAGCAATGCAAGATATAAGAAATATAGAGTTATAAGAGATAGTGGATCACGCAAACACAATGAAATATTTCAAGGTTCTAGTCACTGCTCTACGTCCCCACGTTCACACAGAAGGATTTCCACCACGTCTACATGGACCTTCCACAAAAGGACCTCTACTGAGGAATTACAACTCAAAACCAGGAGTACTCAACTCCTCTCTCAGTACATAAACACCTCTACACAAGAGGGAAGGCACAAAGCCAAAGCAAAGAAAAGGTTTACAACTTGGTGATCTAATGATCACAAACTCTCTCTTGGTGATCTCAAAGGATTACAAACAATTTTCTCACAAAACATAGATCCTAAAGATAGGAATAGAGATGATTACTCAAGTGTGAGAACAACAAAGTATTTTGAAAAAGAAACAAGAAAGAAAAACTCTTGGGAAAAACTTCTTGATAGATAAAGAAATGAAGAATAAAACTAAAATTCCCAAATCTTGGTTTTCTTTGATTTTCCAAAAACTTTGAAACAAATAAAGATAAGAGAATTTTTGGCATAAAAACTTGTTTTGAAAACTTGCTGAAAGCACTTAAGAAGATGGGAAAAATTGCTCCTGAAAATCTTAGAAAAAATAAGCCAAGAGAACCCATATTTATAGGATTCCCAAAATATAGTCATTGGGGGTCCAAACAGGTCCCAATGACCTGTCAGTCGACCGCCCGATCGACCGGCCAATGGTCAGATTTCTGACTGCTGTGTTTTTCGATCGACCGCTCGGTCGACCGCCCGGATGCAATTTGCATGTCGGTCGACCACTCGGTCAACTGTGGCCAGAACTAAAGTGTAAACTCCCTTGTCAGTCGACCGGTCGGTCGACTGGGGCCAATTCCAGAGAGCAAGTTGTCTGGATCAGTCGACTGCACGGTCAATCGGCCTAGTGGCTAGAGCCTTATGCACATCCTGTTCACATCGATCGATCTCCCGATAGATCGAGATATCGTCCGGTCGACTGCCAGTGGTCTCAGGCTGGGATTTTGGGTTGAAGACTTGGTCTTTTAAATACCTATAAAATCTCATAAAATCACATAAAATCCACAAAAATAAGTTCATGTAAGCACTTGAAAAACAAATATGTTTGATAAAAGATCAACCCATATTACAAACAACTTGAACTTTTTTGAGGTATAGAAATTAAGGTTTAAACCAAAAATAGCATTTTCCAAAACTTAAATTTTGAAATGAAAATCCATTTTCTCCAAAACTTGTATAAATACAAAAACATGATATAGAAATATTTTTGAAGTATATTGTGTATAGATAAAATCTAATATACATTGTAAATGATATATCTATGTTTTTGATATTAAATCCAAAACTAAGTTTTATCTTAAATAAAACTTGAAACCATGAACTAGAATCATCAAAATAAGATTTTAGACAATATGAACTATCAATGTATATGGATGAAATCTAATATACATATAAATCATGTAAAACTTCTTTTGATTCTATCTATTCATAAAAACAATATATATTCTTTGAAAATCCAAAACTGGTTAAACCGAAATCAAAAAGTATTTATCTTTTGTGTGTGTGTATACTTGAGCATATCAAGATTAAGCTATCATTACACAAGATCTAAAATAAAACTAAACTAAACAAATCGACGTCTTCTTGTAGAACTCCTTCTCCAAGCTGACGCGTTCCAAACACGATCCAAAGTGAGCTTGATACGATCGTTACTATGTGAGCTCTTGAATTAATACTTATTTGCTTCAACACTTTGACTGTGAATATCTTGTTGAATCAAATCTCTACTAAGATCTTGATCAATATCTAAAACTTATTAAACACAAGATCATTAGTAAACTAACCTTCATAAGTTAGTCATCATCAAAACTAAGGTTAAGGGCCTCTGAGCCGGCAAGTACCTCCTTATGGATCACGACCCGCATAGCCACTCGCTATAGCGGTAGCATTGAGCACTTGCACTTTTGTTCTGTATTCCTGAAATTCTGTATTTTCTATGTGCAGGTTTTCCCTCAATCAATATGCTCACACCTTTTATATGCATGTGCACATTCCCCTTTATACTTACACATTCACTAGGAGTTCTGACTCCCTAGATTTGTATATTCAGATCTTTGCATATTATCTTACTAATCAGATATTTGGAGTGGATCACAGGCATCTTGAGAAGTCAGAGTTCTCTTACTCGATTATCCTTACTTGGTATTTCTATCTTTTCTTTATTTCTATCGCTTCCATGACTCTGTATATTGGACTCATTGCTTATTCTATTCTTTATTTTTATTTGTTATCATGTGTGGTTATTTAGATGTGATATTGCAATGTTATCATGTCATCGTAGTAGTTTTATAATTTGTTTATGTGGGGTATTTTTCTTACGTATATATGTCGTCGACTCTCATCGCGACTCTGTTTTCACGTATTTTGGGAAGCGGGAAAAGAATGAAAAAGTAGAAGAGAAGAATTGTGTTGATGGTATATGAAAACAAAGCAAATGGATGATTTACGAAAATGTAAAGTGAAAAAAAATGTGAAGGAAATAGATATGAAGAGGTAAAAAAAACAAGTTGTGAAAAAAAGGGAAAAGAAAATGGTCTTGAAAAAAAAATTTAAAACGAATTGATTTTGCTTGAAGAAAAATTTAAAAAGGAAACTAGTTTTAAATGAAGATTTGAAGAAAAGAACTTAGAAAGCAAAGTTTGAAAGAGGGAAAAGTAGATTTTTCTTTTGAGATGATAAAAATGCATTGCTAACCTCCTATTAATGGATCCCACTAACCACTAACTTTCTTGATGATAGAGCCTCACAATGGATCCTTGGCCTTCACCATTCTTGTGCTATAAGATCTTGTCTTGTGGATAATGAATGAAAGTTCTTCCCCCATCACCTTACTTTACACGGCAAAAACTCGAAGGTTACACCATCAAGATCCATTTTAAGGCAAGAATGGGGTGAACTACAAGTGCACGATCGGTATCAGCAAGAATGAATAGGTATTCTCTAACTCCCCTAACAAAACAGGGTTAGTACATCAATAGATTATCTGGAACACATAGTTAAATATGAAATATGAGAATTAACTTGCATGCTAGTGTGTTAGAGTTAGAATCCTTTATCGTTAGCCATCCATAGCTCTTACTTGCACAAGGCTCATTGTGAGGGTTATTGATTCATGTGGGTTATCAATCAAATAGTTAGAGGTTAGTGGGTTAGTAGTTAGTTAGCCATGCCAATGGAGAAGTTAGCTACTCATAGAAAGAAAAAGCAAGAAAGTAGTCATTCTACACTATTTGCAAGGAAGAAGAAAGAGCAAGTAAAAACAAGCAAGTAAAAGCAATGAAAAGTAGAGGTAAAAGATGAACAATCTTGTATTGATTTGCCATTGATCCAATTCAGAATTTTCACACTCTCTCACTATAGTTTTCTGGACTAAAACAAAAGAAAGAAATTACAAGACATGACTAAAGAAATCCTAAAGAAAACCCTAAACAAAATTCTCTCTCACTGAGTAACTCTCGCACTAAGGCTCAAGGGTTCTATTTATACGCACAAAATCCTAGAAAAGCTCAATCACAGTCGTTGATGAAATCGTTGCGCCAACAGTGCTGATTATACCGCGAAAAGGGGGTAAAAGTCGTGTTTTCGTGGTTGTACTATGACCGTTGTACTAGCGCTTGCTCTAACAGCCTGGCTCTATCCAGTGTCCTGTAGAAGCTTATTCTCTGGATATTCCCTTTGAAGTGAGAACAGGTTGGGCTTCAAGCTGGGCTTCTTTAATTAGCTTAATTAATTCCAAATAATTGGAATAATTTGGGATTCTTCTTCCTTTAGGCCATAGACCTGAAAATAGAGAAAAACTTCATTAAAAACAAGATTTTTATTGATAAACAATGGAAAATGTGATATAAATGATGCAAAAATGAATGTGTTTCACACAATAAAAACAGAATCACAATGAGAAACTATAGAAAGATAATCTTTACTTAGTGTTTGCTTTGATGCTAGCATGGCTTATTCATGAGCCTCAACATATTTGCCATTTTTAATATATGATTCTTAGTGGTAGCAAGATAAACTTGTAATCCTATGGCTTTAAGATATGAACTCATTTAAATTTTCACATGTCAATGTTAGAAGCATCAAACATAGGTAGAGCAAGATAACTCATGAGTGTGTGAAGCAAATATGAATGTGTAAAGCAAATTTGATTAGCAAATATTGGATCACTCCTAGGTTTATAAACCAAATATCAGGAGCACTAGCTCTGAGATTAATTGAAAGTACAGTTGGGGGTGAACAGGTATAGTGTTAATCTAGTGGAGAATAATATAGAATTAAAAACTTTTATACTGCCACAATAGATATCCAAAGAGCGAAGCCAAATTCTCGGTGAAGGGCTCTAGAACTTCTCCTCAAGATTCCTCTTTTATAAGAGTTGAGGTGTTTCAATAGCTCTCTTGAATCAATATAAGTGTGAATATAAGAACAATACCAAGCATGTATAGATGAACAATAATAGCAATGCAAGATATAAAGAAAGAAAGTTTAGAGAGATAGCCAAACGCAAACACAAGGATATGTTTTGAGATTCGAACACCAAGCTCTACGTCCCTGCCTTCACCTAGAAGGATTTCAACTCTCTCCACTAAGGACTCCACAAAGGATATAAACCCAATCCTCTACACAAGAGGAGGCACAAAACCAACAATATCTACACCAGGGATGGGCACAAAGCCAACTCCTGTACACAAGAGGGAAGTACAAAGCTAAGACACAAAGTCAAAGTGAAAACAAGGGTACAACACTTGGTGACCACAAAGATCACAAACAATACCTCTAACAATATAAGATCCAAGAGGATATATTTTGTAATGAATAGCTCAAGCTTGTGAGAAAACAAAAATTTTGGAATAGAATTACAAAAGAAAACACTTGGAAAATTTTCAAACATGTGAACTATTTTGAGACAAGAAAATTTAAGCTTAAAACAAAAACTGTATTTTTTCAAAAACTAAACTTCTAAATGAAAATTGATTTTTCAAAACTTGTATAAATATAAAAACAAGTGATTGAAACACATTTAAAGCACAATGTGTATGAATAGAATCCAATACACATAATAAATCATATAAACTTGTTTGACAATAAGCATCAAAATAAGTTTTGATAAATACAAAACTTAAACACATAAATTAAATTCACTAAAATAAATAACTTAAATATTTATACAACAACAAATTTAGTTCTTTGTTCATGTTCATAGTATATAACAATGTTTTACGTTGGCTGTCACAGGCCTACCACAACCCTCCTCCTTTATCCTGCCTTGGGATAGGCAGTAAACGGTACACTGGCAGAGTTTACTTAAATATATATGAAGCATAATATATATGGATGAAATCCAATACATGTATAGACTAATGTAAACTTGTTTTGAAGAAATCTATTCATGAAACCGAAAAACATATACTTGATAAATCGAAACTTAAAACACATAAAAATAAGTTTCTATAAACTATTGAAGCTCTAATATGTGTCGATGAGATCCAACACATACTCAAAACTATAAAACTTATTTAATTGAGATGAAAATCATATAAACATAAACTTATGAAATTAAAATGGTTAAACTGAAAACTAAATTTTGTTTTTGTGTGTGTAATCTTGAGCAATCCAAAATTAATTTATTCTTTACAAGAGATCTAAACTTACAAACTTTAGACAAGTCTTATGGTAGATCTTCTTCTCGAAATAGACTTGATCCAAACTTGATTCTCTGAGCTAGACTCCTATTTGAGTACTAGATATGTTCTATACACTTGTGTCAGCTTCAAAGAAGCTGAGCCCCAACTAAGATCTTGATCAATATCCGAAAACTTTAAACACGACAATATCATTAGTACTATAACTAAATGATTAATCATCATCAAAACTAGAGTGATGGATTTTTGGGCCAAATATCAGGTTCAACAGTACACCGGCAATCAAATCATAGCTCAGATAAGTTTTACACTGCGTATCTCGATGCTTACAAAGATCATCCCTGGAGGCTTCAAGCAGTTCAACAGTACACTCACGAAGACCATAATCCAGGTAGGATCAAGCTCTCAGTACTTCGAAAAATTGCTCGTCCAATCGCAAAGGCCCAAATTAAAATGAAGTTAAAAGTATTTCAAAGTCCTTCCCAGTCAACTAAGAGGTTTGAAAACTTTAGAGGCTGTCTAAAAATCACTGAGAATAAAGCCATGGACGCGAACTTTACCTAATGCGAGGGTCACTCTGTTGGCCCAAAGGCCCATGACTCTACTTTTGATGATAATTAACTCATGTAGTTATAGTACTAATGATCTTGTGTTTATTTAGTCTAAGATATTTGATCAAGATCTTAATAAATGTTTAGCTTCAATAGAGGATTCGAAGTCAAGTTTTGAGGCTAGCACGTGTTGATTCAAGAGCTCGCGCATCAAGATCGCATCATGTACTCAAAGAGGAGTCTGGCTCATGGATCAAAGTTTGGACCAAGCTAAGAAGGAGAAGAAGATTTTCAAGAGAAGATTTTCATGAAGGCTTGGGTCTAGTTTTGTAAGTGTCAAGATTTGTTTTTAGATAAAATGTAAAGGATAAATTAGTTGATGGATTGCTCAAGTTCATATACACACACACAAAATTTATATGTGTTTTCATATGATAGTTTTGTGTTAGAAAAATATCGTTTTGGATTTTTTAAAACTATTTTAGAGCTTATTGTTAAAGACATAGATATTTCATTTCATATGTGTAGTGGATCATATCCATACACGTTAAGCTTCAAATGTGTTTAAAATATCTTATTTTTGTATTTGGAGAAGTTTTGAAAAAATCATTTTTTCAATTTGGAGATTGTTTTTGAAAAATATGGTTTTTGTTTAAAGCCAAAATTTCTATATCACAAAAATAGTTCAAAATGTTTGTAATATGTTTTTAATTTTTAATCAACATGTTTGTATATCAAAGTATATTAATAAACTTATTTTTGTAGAATTTATGGGAATTTATGAAATTTTATTAAAGATAAAAAGACTAAGTTTTAATCCCTTTACATGACTGACCAGGTCTTCTGGCGGTCAACCGGCGGTCGACCGAGCCGGTCGACCGAGCCAGAAGTCGGTCGACCGGGCGGTCGACCGATGTGCACAAACGTGCACAGCCAAGGGCCGGTCGACTGCACGGTCGACGTCCAGAGAGCTTTGCTCTTAGATCTACCCCGGTCGACTGGGCGGTTGATCATAGGTCAATGCCCTGTAAACGGTCGACCGCTTTTCCCAACGGTCAAAAATTTGACCATTGGCGGTCGACCGGCCGATCGACCGACAACAGCGTTAGCTGCTGATTTGGACCCCAACGGCTAGATTTTGGAGGCCTATAAATTAGAGTTCTCTTGGACTATTTTCAATAAGATTTCAAGTGGGTTTTCAAGCTTGTTTTTCCTACCTTTCTATGTGTTTATCTCCACTTGTTTTAGAGCAAATACTTTCATATCAAAAAGAGAGTTTTCAAGAGTATTTTGTAAAAGAGATTTCTTGAGTTTTTTCTCCACTATTCTATCTTGTTTTCTCACACATACTTGAGCTTTCCATTGTTATATCTATCCTATAGGAGAGTTGTTGTGAGGGTGTTTTTAGGTGATCAAAGTGTTAAGATCACCAAAGTGTTTCATCTTATATTTGAGGAGGCAGGCTTGCGGGTTCGTGTTGTTTCGAACTCTTATGAGAGTTCGGTGTAGAGGTGCGACCTCGGCAAGCTAGTGTGCTTAGGTGTGCTGTTCTTACGGGAACAAGAGAGGGACTAATGAGTCCAAAGAGTTCTAGTGTGAACTCGTTGTAGGTGTTGTGGCACCGAGTAATCCAATGGGATCATTTTTAGTGAAAATCCTTCATAGTGTTGAAGGTGGGATGTAGAGTAAGGGTGCACCTCGAAACAAATCTCCCATGTTTGTGATTGCTCTCTCTTTATTTCTCACTTGTGTTTATATCTTGTATACTTATATTGTTTATCTCTTTTATATGCTTGATATATTTGTGCTCTATTGATACATGCTTGGGATTGTTTGCTCACACTTATATTCAACCAAGAGAGCCTAGCGACACCTCAACTCTTATCTAGAGGAATCTTGAAGAGATAGTTTAGAGTCCTTCACCGGGAATTCGACTACACTCTTGTGTTATACTTGGTGTGTTTTGCATAATAGTTTTTTTTGCTCAAATAGTTTTTTATTCCGCATTATTCATCATTAGATTAGCTAGTCACCTATTCACCCCTCTAGGTGATTTCACTTGGTATCAGAACTTGGTGCTCTTGATTAGGGTCTAACAACGTAGAGTTAAAGATTCTCATTTTTAGCTAATCATAATATTTGGTTACACACACATGAATTTTATGACACCTCCTATGTTTGACATTCTTAGCATCCAAACTTGAAAAGTTAAGATGTCCATGTACCTCAAAGCCCTAGGAATTCATGTTTATCTTGCTACCATTAAGAATTCATACTTTAGTAATGTAAGTATCTTGAGGCTAACTCAAAAGCCCTTCATACTTTAAAGAGTACCCTAAATGATGAATATTTATCTAGGGCTGCTAATTTTGATTCGACTTTTGTAGTATGGAACACTATAGTCTCCCTTGGCGAACAAAAGCAACATTATGCGGAGAGTAACTCGGATGATTGAAGTGATGCTTTCAACATATGCTACATGGTCCAAGGGGATAACCCCTTGAGGTAAACTCTGAATCCAAGTTAGAAGAAGATATTACATGTCTTATGATGAGCTTGCATCTTTTTGTCAAAAACTTCTTTAAAAGTATGATTCATTAAAATGATAACAATAAATTGAAAAAGAAAAACACTCCTTTGCTAAAAGAAAATGACTCTCTTAAAAATAATTTGCTTATGTTTCAAAAGAAAATGAATTTTTAAAAAAGGAGAATATTTCCTTGTTTTCTAAATTAAATGATTTTGTGAAGGAAATAATTCTTTGAAAAATAAAATCACTTTGGTGGAAAAAGAAAAAGAAATTGCTTTGGAAGAAAATAACTCTTTAAAAAGAAAAATTATTTCAAAAGAAAAAGAAAATATTTCTAAAAAGAAAAGATTGTAGATTCTCATTCTTACCATGCTCTTCATGCTACTATTACTAAAAATGAGATTCAAGTCTTGAACAATATAATAAATTATTTGAGCTCAACTTTGAGCAATGTGTATTTAATCATTCTAAATTAGAACCTTATTTCAAAAGAAACAAGCTCCATATGTTCATGCACATAACCTATTGCATACATATGCACACTTTACACATCATGATCACACTCATTCTCATATGCATGCTAGAGTTTACAAATGTATACATTGTGACCGCAAAGGCCAACTTGCAAGATTTTATTATGATAGAGTAAATTCTTTAAATTTTACAAATAAAAATGTTTGGATTCCTTATGATGCTAACCCCCCGTGGACCCAAAAGAAAATGGGTACCAAATCCCCACCACTTGTGTTGATATAGGTGTGGTCTCTCACATGACGTGAGAGATATGGTGCCTTGATGGTGGATCATATGTAGCTAGATGGACATACCCTATTGATGCATCGCTATTAAGAAAATTTAGTGGGAGGACCACAATGGTTTAGAGACTTAGAGAATAGTGTACATAGTTTGGTAACTATCTCTAAACTCCTATTTTAGTTTACATGCTTTGATATAAATATTTTTAATATGTTTTGGTTTTGTACTTCATGAGGTGAATACTAGTTTAGATGAATTTTTTCATTAAAACTTGTGTATATACTTGTACAAGTAGTGAGCTACACGTGATTATTATATATTTGTGCCTCATTGCTCATTTGTACTTATTACATGTACATGTATAACCTAGTTTTGATGATTCTCTCATTTATACTTGTCTTTTGTATCTTTGTGCTTGTTTTGCTTCATGTATATGTTATTCTTGTCTAAAACTAATGAATATACATGTATACTCTTTAGTCACTTGCCTTCATGCAAATTACATTATGGACTCGTTTGTGTTTAGGATATGTATGTATATTGTTAGTTTTGATAGAACATACATATACCTTGAAGTTTGTTTTAATGAAAAATATATTTTTATAATTTACATGTTTTTTTATAAAAGAAATTCATGTTTATTTTAGCCTTATTGATCATTTTTATGAAAATGCTATTCACATGATTCTTGTGCACTCACACTTCATTTGTTTACTCATGACATTATTTTCATAAGAATTTTTGAGCTTTATAGATTTCGAGTGTCAACTCTTGTGTTTTCAGCATGCTTCATGGGATATATGATTTGTTTTCATGTTGAAAGATCTTTAACTAGTTTTTTAAAAATTACTTTAAACTAGTTATTTATTCTTCAATTGGTAGAGTTTTCAAACTATGTTAGAATATTTTCAAACTCTTATTTTTGAAAACCCCTACCAACCAAAGGGCGGATAGATGGGCGACCATACTTTTATGCTCTTATTGAAAATCTATTTAAACATGTGCATGAATAGGGTGGTAGATATGAGTTATACACATGATTCTCATTATATTTTCAATTGGTATCACAATTGATATTTTTATGTTTGTATACTCATATTTGTGTTTTCTATATATGTATGCTTCAAATTTCAAGTAGTATCAATATCGATTGGTATTTACATTTTCATACATATATTATGTCTTGATTGTGCTTGATTTACAATATCTATTACATGTTTAAAGCACAAATTATATTTATGCTAAGCTTGACTTAATTTAAATGTATATTGGTATCTTTATAAGCTTATGCATTGTTTTCAATTGGTATTTCTATTGATATCAAAATATACTTTATATTTAACTTTTAATTGGTATAAAAAATTTACAAATTATTTTCTAGTGGTATCAATAACCTACAAGTGGTACCAACTTTTATTTTGCTAACTAAAATTTGATTTCAATTAGTGATATCTTAAAATATTGTTTACTTACAAGTGGTATCTAAAATTTTGTTTACAAGTGGTATTTCAAAATTTGTTTTAAAGTGATTTCAAAATTTCTTGCCATGTATTGCCTATTTGCAAGGGGAGCTTAACATCTCTTCTATATATAGATTCATGTTGAGTGTATCTTATATTGAGGAGCTTGACATCTCTTCTTTATGTGATATACGTGTGTAGGGAGAGCTTAACATTTCTGCTTATGTATTGTATATTATGATTTATGTGAGTTAGGGTCTTTTCATCCCTTCTTCATGTAATGCATGTATGCAGGGGAGCTAACTTCGCCTCTCTCTTCTTTATTAATGTATATCGCATATATATCTTTATTGGTTGATTTATTTTCGCCCCTTTGTTGATGAATTGACAAAAAGGGGGAGAAGGATTTTGAGAGTTTATATATGCATGTTTTTTTTCTTGTTTATGCATATATGTTTTGTTTATGCAAAAAAGGGGAGAAGAATTTGGTGAGTTTTATGCATGTTTATCTCCTTGTCTATGCATATATGTTTATTTAGTTTTATGCACTTCATTGAATATATTTATGTTTATTGTTATGCATGAGTTAAGGGGGAGCTTCTATGACGCTTAACTTTAATCCATGCATATATAACTCCATGAATTTTGTCATCATCAAAAGGGGGAGATTATTGTTTTCTATTATGTTTGCAAAGGGTAAAAACTTACAATAAAAGTTTGAGGAGCTAAATTACAAGTATTCTTAAAATGATTACAAGTAGATCTCCTCAGAGATTTTGGAGAAGTGTGCCGATAGGAGTCTGGTCAGCGCGCGATCACTTTGTCCCTTTGACGATGCGAGCGATGAGATTCCCTTCTCGCCTGGTTCGGGGAATCAGAGAATAGAAGGTTGACAGAACCCTCTTGCTGCTTCTCAAAATCACCTTCAATTAGGAATTCCTTCTCACCTGGTTCCGGAGATTCCTTGAGAAGAAGGACGATGTTAGGGTATCAACACCCTGGATAGAGAAAGCAATTCTCTAAAAGGTCTCTGAATTCGAGAGCGCACGGTGCGTTATGAAGAAGCCTCTGCTTGTGGAGTCCTCTTTTTCTCCGATCCTCTCTCCTTGTACCCCTGGCGGGCTATTTATAAGGAGAGCAAGGGTATAATCGTCCCTTGAAAATATGGAAACAGATTGAATCGAATCTGTTTAAATCTGGAAAGTAGCCTTGCTGCGAGGCTAGGATCAGCTTCTGCGAAGCTAGAATTGGCAGGTCGGTCGACCTTCTTGATCCTTTCCATATCGTTGGAGGATTTTCCCTGATCTTCTTACTCATTTTAGAAGAGTCAAGAGATTGTGGCAATCAAACTGCCAAATTTGATCTCTGATTGATCTTAATTGGATTTGATCTGATTGGATCCGATCTCATCCGGAGATTTGATGGTCAAAGGTTGACCATAGCAGACCAATAGCGGAGCTGTTCGTTTTGAGCTCGTAGCGGAGCTGGAGATGGTTTCTGGCGAAGTTCGAAAGAAACCCTTTTGGCGGAGCTGGAAGTCCTCTGTGGCGAAGTTGCGAGTTAGCTTCTTGGCAAGGCTTCGAATGGCTTCGAGGCGAAGTCGAGTGATATTAGCCTCTCAAGCGAGACTATCCCTTTGGGCTCATGCGATGCTAAGTGCTAGCACCTTAGACCTGCTGAGGTCTGTTTAGAAACAATCCGGATTCATTGTCTGCTTGCTGGATCAGTGGAGTCCAAGTTGCTTCCTTGTCCCTCGGAGATGGGTGAAAACTGGTCTTCAGCTCGTCTGTCACTTGTCTTTTGTAAATGTCAACAAGTTTAGACATTGTTCGGATCAATAAGAATCTTGTCTTTTTTAAGTGTCAACAAGACCCCCTTCAAAGTTTTCGAAAGTCTGTAACAGCTCAGACTTCGAAACACTTTGAACTGCTTTGATCGGTGGTGTATGGAGTATGAACGTCGCCATGATGGTTGAGTTCAGCTTCGCTTTAAATCCTGCTTTGGGATGTAGATTCGCCGAGGAATCATGTAGACTCGCGTCTGGGTAGCTCCACATCTGGGCTTCTGGAGAAACGTTCGCCCTGGAGCGTTTGTCGCTTTCCCGAGGCCAACTGTCGTGGGCCGGTTACAAGGAGGATTACTCCTTTTTTCGTGCTGATCGAGGAAGATATCTCCGATTGCACGTTTTCAAGGAGGATATTCCCTTTCTTCAAGGCGCAATAAGTGCCTTTATGAGGGAGACGTTTCTCCCTTTGCACGGTTCCAAGGGAAGTCGTCCCTATTCTCAAGGCGCAGTAAATGCCTTAAATGTGCTCGTACTTCCACGCTTGAGGCGGCAGCGCTCAGGCCATGGGGCCTATAAATAGGACACTTGAGGTCCTCTGAAGAGAGAAGTGATCTGCTCTTCTCCTCTCTCTTGGTTGAAAGAGATACTCAGATCTCTGAACTAGTGGGAATACCCACTCTGGTCATTATCTGGCCAAGGACCGGTAAGTCTTGATCATTCAACGACTTCACCGATTTTAGGGATTCATCTCCCTTAATTCAGCTTTAGCGGCTGCTTCAGGGATTAGCTTCCCTTGTTCTCCATTTAACTGATCTGCGGAGAAGGATTTCAGCATAGCTTCCCAGCGAAGCTATCATCTTGATTGGTCAGAGAAAGATCACTGCATGTTAAGTCCGCTGCACAGGCAGAACTTGGGACTTAGTCTCTCCAAGGTTGAGCCAATCTTGCCATATAGGTGAGGCTAAGACTGTGTCACATAGGATCAGTCTGGCATAGCCATATAGGCGAGGTTAGGACTTGGCGTTTGCTGAACTAGCCCATCATCACTGTGCAAGCGAGGCTTATCCTCTGCTCCAATCGAAATCGGATTACTTCACCCCAAAGGATTCAGCTTTAGCGCTTTTGCAGTATCTTTTGTGTTTAACTGCTAACTTGCTCCAATTTTGCATTGCAGTGAGCTATGTTCGCCGATCTTGTGTCTTGATGAAAGAGACCGAAAAGTTGCCTTATGCTTACCCGGTTGAAGCTTTACTTTTAAGCAGGAGGAACAACTTGGGGCAGTTGATGTGTGTCCCAGAGGCTATTGGCAGCCTTTTATCCGAGATGATTCGTTCTGAGGTGAGGCTGGTAGCCGCTTATCCGAGATGATCCACTTCGGGAAGGCGGATGTCACACCTGTGAGATCACTGACATCACTGTCAATTCCCATTATAGGTGATCTATCGTGTTGGCGGCGATAAGTTCATTACCAACTTTCAACTTTGGTGATCCAGCTTCCTGGTGACAAAATGTACCTTTTTTGTGGAGAATTATGGCCATGTCCTCGTGGCACAACTGGTTACGGCCTTGTGCAGGAGGAAGGCCTTTCATGTCCAGTTGGTCTAGTCTGGAAGTAGATAAAACCACTTGTATGTCTTTTGCGCAAATGATCTTGCTGAGCAACTGAATCTGTTGTACTAAACACAACCTTGATGTAGCATCAATGTACCTTTGCTCTTAAATTAATGAAAGTTTATCTTCTGCTCATCTGATTTTTGCCTGCCTTCATTGAGAATTTGGTCATGGCGGGGCTAAACTTTGTG
>JAVJIF010021761.1:0-44331 GCA_038442645.1 Agave tequilana
ACAGTACCAGTCAACTAATACTGGGCATAGTCGACTAATACTTTGTATAATCGACTAGGCAGAAAGTTGAGGTTCCGAATCTTATCAGAATAGTCGACTAGTATTTGGGCCTAGTCGACTATTACATTGTATTGTCGACTAGTACCCTGCCCTAATAGACTAACGTCGAGTCTAGCAGTTTTCTTTTTTGGATCTGTATCCAAATTCGATTTGGATTCGGATTTTATTTATTCTGAGGCAGTGATTGTTCGAATTGATGAAATTTGTTTAGAATTAGGAGAGTTCTATGATTTATAAATAACCCTTTGGGATTGACCTTCAATGTAATCCAATGAATTATTAATTCCTAAGGGTGTAATTCATATGGGTGAGAGATTCGCGAGAGAAGCTTAGCCACAAAGGTTTGCTGTTCTTGGCGGGTCATCAAGGGCTTGTAATCTTGTTAACATGAGGTGTAAGAATAGTGTAAATAATTCTTATTGTACTTCCTCAAATTTTTAATAAAGTTTCTCCCCTTCTCCTGTGGACTTATACACGATCTGTTTGATCGGTGAAATCAAGTTATATTGTGTGTTGGCTTTCTATTTATTTTAGAATATCTTTTTCTCTTCTTCACGTTGCCTTAGTAGATCTTGTCGTTAGTTTTCGCTGTACCGTCCCAGTCGATCCGGTCGCGGGGACGCCCCCGAAATCACAACACTCAACACTTCAAATATAATAAAAAGGTGGATTTTTCATAAATAAAACTTCACTCTTTCATTAATCCATGCTTAATGAAGAAATTGAGATTTACTTTGCAAAAGTGATACCTTTCATCAACTCATATTTGTTGATATTAACCCGTAGAGAAACAAAAGGAAGGGAGCTAAAAGAGACAGAGAGAATAAAGGAGAAAAAGAAGAGTTTTTTTTAAATCGTTGTAATTTTGTTGAGTTGATAGATGGAGAGAAAAGAGAGAAAGTAGTGTTTTTGGGTTTAACTTATCAGATCTGAGAGATGGAGAAAAATGAATTTTTTAAAGATCTTTGGACAGTGAAAGATGGGGAAAGAAGAAAGAAAGCATGAGTTTTAGGGTTTAGCATCTAGATCTAAAAGATTGAGCAATTCAGAAGAAGAAAAATGATGATATTCGATGATTTCTTTTTTTTTTTTTAAATCTTTAAGTTTAGAAGAACATACTTTTTTTAGATTTAAAATATAGAGAAGATGAGAGAAGAAGAAAAATATATGCAGAAGAAAGAAAAGAAATATGATGAAACATGGGTTCTTGGGCTTTTTTTATATATACGAGAGCATGAAGAAGAAGAGAAAAAAATATATTTTTTAGAGTTTAAGCATGAGAAAGAAGATAAAGAAGAGGACAAGAGTGAGAGCGCATATTAGAAATTTGTCTCACCCAAATACACCAGTCCACTCAAATACATGAGTGTGGAGTGGGACACGTGTACGAGGAAGTTTTTGGAAAGCGAAAAAGCTTCAGAGTATCCTTAGAGCATGGATTTTTTTTGGGGGGGCTGAAGGTAAATTTCCCTACGATTTTTATAAGATAAATACTGAAAAAGTTAAGAATTATTTTATTAGTTGTGCGATTAGAACATGAATTTGCAAGAGTTAGGAATTGAAAAAGAGAAAAAAAAGAGGAGATAGAATAATTTCAAGTTTTTAGTGTAAATATTAATCCTGCACTTGGGGTCTGTTTGGTTGTCGTAACTGGCCGTAATTCGTAGTTGTAATTGGTAAAGTCTTTTACAATTATAAATGAGTTACATGTATGTAAATTTTAGGGTGTTTGGTTGGTAATATAAAATTGTAAAGTGGAAAGTGTATTGTACTTTACGGTGTTTGGTTGTCGTAATGTATAAGTCGCAAGTGAAAAAGTTGACCACAAAATTAACTATTTGGTGATTTTAAAAGTTTTAATACTGCAAATAAATATTAGAAAAGTTAAATATTAAAAAAATTTAATATTAATATAAAAAATATTACAAATTTGTATGACCACAAAATAACTGTAACTGGGCTGTAAGTGAGTGGTAACTGGGTTGCAAGTGAGTGTTAGTTGAGTTACGTAAGTCTTTTACGAATTACTGTCCAAACAAACGTCGTAATTGTAACTGGGTAGTAAGTCATTTACGAATTACGGAGTTTTACGCGAAACAAACAGCCCCTTGAGTGATTTTTGTGATGGTTCTGAATGTGGCCTTGTGGTAACTCTAAATGATGACTCACTCGTACTCTTATTAATTTCAATCCATTTAATAAGAGTCAGTTAGAGTTAGCGTAACTCTTTCACTAACTTTTGCAGACAAACAACACCAAAGATGTATTTGAAAAAACGAATAAAAGAAAAGAAGAAGAAAGAAGATTGAGGAAACAAAGAGAATAAGAAGACAAGAAGTTTGAAAGAGACAAAAAAAAAAAAACAAAGATGGAGGGAAAAAAAGGAGGAAGAAAATGATGGAAGAAGAAGAAGAGTGAGAAATAGATAACAAAATAAAAAAGTGAATTTTCAATCAAACACCGAACTGCAGGCCTCTCTCCAGACCGTAGGGGAAGGGATCAATCCATGTCAGCATCACGTAAGATCTCTGCCCCTCTATCTTTTTTCTTCCTCCTCTCGTTTCAAACAACTGAGCTGGCGTAAGAATATTCTTCGTGGGTTCTTCCTTCAATTGTTACCTTACGGGCCTGTTTGGTTAAGGGTGGAAGTGAGGAAGTGAAGAAGTGAGGAAGTGATAATAGTTCCCTTTGGAACTTGGAATTGGTTAGTAAGTTTTTCGGTGTTTGGATGTTGTTGGGAAGTGTGGTTTGAAAAATGTTATGTCTTTTCCGTTGTTTGGATGATAATGTAGAAGTGGAAATGGAAGAGTTGACCACAAAGTTAATCGCAAAATAATATTAAAATAAAAATAATTAAGAAAAATAAAATGGACTGTAATTAGAATGCAAGTGAGATTTATATGAGTAAAAAATTAACTGTTTTGTGCTACAACTTATTACAAATGAGATTTACATGACCACAAAATTAACTGTAGCACTCTGGAAGTGAGGAAAAGGTTGTGTAAAAGAGAAAAGAGAAAAGGAAAAGACATTTTTCTATTTTCCTTTTCCGGTGTTTGGATGAACAGCGAAAATGGGAATAGACACTTCCCACTTCCTCACTTCCACCCAGGGGTTGTTTGGATTCAAGGAATCCTTGTGAAGTGAGGAAGTGGGAAGTCCCAATTCCCACTTCCACTGTTTGGATGGGCTGAGAAGTGAAAGGGCTTTTCCCTTCCAGTTTTCCAAAATGGTGGGCCGCACAAATCAGAGAATTCCTCACTTCCTTCTCGCATGGGCCATTGGGAAATGAATAAGACCGTTGGGCTCTCTCTCTTTTCTCTCGTTTACTCTCTTCTTCTCTCGTTTACTCGCCCCTTCCCCTTCAGATCTCGGCGAAAAATCCAGAAGCCTCTCTCTCTTTCTCTCTCTCCCGTTGCCGGAGACCAAGGATCTGTTGGCCACAACGTGTGTTCTCCACTACCCCTCCCCTCTCTCGTTACCGGCGAGATCTCACAGCCCCCAACGCTTTCCCTCAGTCGTGCCCTAAGGTGCCGATCTGACACTTCTGCTTCCCTTTTCGGTCTTCTGGCTCGGATTGGCGCTGTCCTACAGCGATCGATCTGACCCCATCCTCCCTTTTTTCGACTTGTCCATCGCTGTCCCCTTAGATCTGACTAAGCTAGAGGGTGGGTTTGCCACTTTTTCCCCGTGAAGTCAGATCTGTCCCTGTAGCATCGAGATTCCACAAGAGTTTTTGGAATTCTCGTGGTCACAGGCGCGGCTGTTCTGGTCAATTGGTGCCCCCTCTCTCTTCACGAGATCACAGTCCCTCTGCCTCCCTCGCGACTGCAATAATTGAGGGTTCTTGTTGTTGGTTGATAAATAGGCATGGATCCCTCTTCTAGTCCAGTGCACTTGTGCTGTGATTGTGAGAATTTGAGGAAAAGAAGAAGGGTGGCTATTTCAGATCAAGAGTCCACCTCTGATAATTTTGAGCTCTTGGTAAGTTCTCACAGGCTGAACTGCAAAAAATTATTTCTTATTCCTGTTGGGCGTCGGTGGTAAGTGATTATTTACGGTGGATCTTGTGCATTGCTGGTAATTGAATTTATACATGCTCTGAAAATTTTTAATGTGCTTTCTGCTTACATTTGTCCATGTTATTTGCCTGGTAACTGTACATACACATGCTCTGAAATTTGTTAGGGCCTTTCTGCTAACATTTTGTTCATGTTCATTGCAATTACGTGTCAAAAAACATGCTCATAAAATTTTTAAGTTCTGTCTACTTACAGATGGTTCACGTTATATGTTGTTAACTGTCAATATAAATGCTCTGAAAAATGTTTGGGCCTGTCTGTTTACATTTGGGTCATGTTCATTGTTGGTTAGTGACAATATACATGCTCTGAAAATTTTTTATGATTGCTTCCTACTTAGATTTGGTTCATGTAAATTGGCTGGTAACTGTAAATACACATGCTCTGAAATTTGATTGGGCCTTTTTGCTAACATTTTGTTCATGTTCAATGCTATTAAGTGTCAATAAACATGCTCTGAACATTTTTTTTCTGTCTACTTACATATGGTTCATGTTATATGTTGTTAACTGTCAATATAAAAGCTCTGAAAATGTTTGGGCCTGTCTGCTTAAATTTGGGTCATGTTCATTGATGGTTAGTGACAATAAATATGCTCTGAAAATTTTTTATGCTTGTTTCCTACTTAGATTTGGTTCATGTAAATTGCCTGGTAACTGTAAATACACATGCTCTGAAATTAGTT
Organism: Agave tequilana; assembly: GCA_038442645.1. Taxonomy (NCBI): domain Eukaryota; kingdom Viridiplantae; phylum Streptophyta; class Magnoliopsida; order Asparagales; family Asparagaceae; genus Agave; species Agave tequilana. The sequence goes on from JAVJIF010021761.1 coordinate 4,828, forward strand.
AGGGCCTTTCTGCTAACATTTTGTTCATGTTCATTGCTATTAAGTGTCATTAAACATGCTCTGAAAATTTTTTTTTCTGTCTACTTACATATGGTTCATGTTATATGTTGTTAACTGTCAATATAAATGCTCTTAAAATTGTTTGGGCCTGTCTGCTTAAATTTAGGTCATGTTCATTGATGGTTAGTGACAATATACATGCTCTGAAAATTTTTTATGCTTGCTTCCTACTTAGATTTGGTTCATGTAAATTGCCTGGTAACTGTAAATACACATGCTCTGAAAGTTGTTAGGGCCTTTCTGCTAACATTTTGTTCATGTTCAATGCTATTAAGTGTCAATAAACATGCTCTGAAAATTTTTTTGGGCTTCTGTCTACTTACATATGGTTCATGTTATATGTTGTTAACTGTCAATATAAATGCTCTGAAAAATGTTTGGGCCTGTCTGCTTACATTTGGGTCATGTTCACTGATGGTTAGTGTCAATAAACATGCTCTGAAATTTTTTTTTTCTGTCTACTTACATATGGTTCATGTTATATGATGTTAACCGTCAATATAAATGCTCTGAAAATTGCTTGGGGCTGTCTGCTTACATTTGGGTCATGTTCATTGATGGTAAGTGTCAATATTAATGCCTCTGAAAATTTTTTATGCTTGCTGTATACTTAAATTTGGTTCCTGTGCATTGCTTTTAAGTGTCAATATACATGGTCTGAAAATTTTTTTGTGGTGGTTGTCTACTTAAACTTGGTTCATATGCATTGCTGGTACCTGTCAATATATAGGCTATGAAATTTGTTTTGGGCTGTCTACTTACATATGGTTCATGTCCATTGCTGCTAACTGTCAATATAAATGCTCTGTAAATTCTTTGGGGCTGTCTGCTTACATTTGGGTCATGTTCATTGATGGTAAGTGTCAATATACATGCTCTGAAATTTTTTTGGGCCTTGCTGTCTACTTAAATTTTCATCATGTGCGTTGCTGGTAACTGTCAATATACATGCTCTGAAATTTGTTTGGGGCTATCTGCTTACTTTTTGTTCATGTTCATTAATGGTAAGTGTCAATATACGTGGTCTGAAAATTTTTTGGACTTCCTTTCTACTTATATTTGGTTCATGTGCATTGCTGGTAGCTGTCAATATATAGGCTATGAAAATGGTTTGGGGATGTCTACTTACATTTGGTTCATGTGCATTGCTTGTACCTGTCAATATACATGCTCTGAAATTTGTTTGGGCCTGTCTGCTTACATTTGGTTCATGTGCATTGCTGGTAACTGTCAATCTACATGCTCTAAAATTGTTTATGCACATGATAATTAACCTATACCGTATTGTAGTTCATGGATAACTTGTTGGACCTCGGGCTTGACGGTGACGATGAGGAAATAGGACTTCTCATTATTTGCTCCTGTGCTTATGCTGTCCTCATGTGGATGACCGGTCAGTTGGATATCCCCCAACACATACCTAGACGAATTAGGGATACCGAGAGAGGAATGTACCTTCAGCGAGTTTTAGAGTCAAGTGATACCAACTGCCGCAATATGTTTAGGATGGACAAAGAAGTGTTCTTCAACCTCTCATCCTTGTTAAGGAGTAGGGATCTCTTGCACGACACACAGTATGTAACTGTCGAAGAGCAACTAGCCATGTTCCTACACACTGTTGGCCACAACGTCCGCAACAGAGTGTTAGGCATCAACTTCATACGTTCCGGTGAGACCATAAGTCGCTATTTTTCAGCTCGTTCTTCATGCAATTGGAGAAATTAGACGGGATTACATTTGCGGGCCAAGTGCGGAGGTGCATGAAAAAATTAGTGGTGACCCTAGGTATAATAGATACTTTAAGGTACATGTTCTACCCTTAATAATTCTATTAAACAGTAATATATAAGTATGTGGTTGATTAACTACTACATTACGTTATGGGTAGGATTGTGTGGGAGCAATTGATGGCACGCATGTCCACGCAACAGTTCCCGCTGAGATGGTGGCCCCGTTCTACGGAAGGAAGCCGTATCCAACACAGAACGTGTTGGCAGTAGTTGACTTCGACCTTAGATTCACATACGTCCTTGCGGGATGGGAAGGCTCAGCGCACGATCTTACCGTACTTCGTGACGCACTGCAACGACCCAATGGTTTGAGAGTCCCTCAAGGTACTACCCGGTTGCTTCCCAGTACAGTCACTAGCTTAATTTGTGTGTTTACCTTCATGCGATCGTTAACCTTTTCCATTTCTAACCATAGGTAAATTTTATCTTTGCGATGCTGGTTACAACACACGGCCTGGTTTCTTATCCCCGTACCGCGCAGTTCGATACCATTTGAGCGAATTTAGTGGGAGAGCTCCGAGTACTTATCAAGAACTGTACAATTACCGACACTCCTCCCTTCGGACGACTGTAGAGCGGGCATTCGGGTCATTGAAAGGCAGATTTAAGATATTAGCGTCACGACCCTTCTTTCCTTACCGCACTCAAGTTGACATTGTGATGGCATGTTGCATACTCCATAATTTTATTTTGTCACATGGTGTTGATGAGTTCGTCCCAAGTGAGGACAATTGGATTGCGCAAAATGTCTCCCAAGAGGGACGGACCCAGAGAGAAATAAGAGAGGAAAATAATGATTGGGTCCAATTTAGAGAAGTAATAGCGCAACAAATGTGGGAAGATTTTCAGGCTTCGAATTAATGTGGTGTATGGATAATGTGTAAAATAAAACGTACTTATCGCAGTTTTATTTGTTTGTCGCGAATTTTTAACTTTGAATTCCTAATTGTAATTTATATTATGATGTCTATCATTTTATTGCCCCAAAATGTATAAAATTTGTTCATATTTGAACTTCATCATTTATGTCTCATCTATTTGATTGTTGACTTATTTTGTAGAGGATGTCAGGAGAAGGATTTTGTGAGGAAATGAGTTTAGGTACCGCTGACCGGGGTAAGAAGAGGAAAGCGGGCACTAACATAAGATGGAATGATGATGCCAGCAAATTTATGATAGTTTTTTTAGCTGAACAAATCCGTGAAGGAGTCAAAGGGAACCTTCATACCTTAACTGCCAATGCGGTGAATGAGAGATTTGGCACATAATTTCTGGCCACTCATGTCATCAACCATCTTCGCACATGGAGGAATAGGTGGAATCGGATCTGTAAGCTTAAAAGGCTAAGTGGGTGTGTCAATTTTGTTTCAGAGACACGCACCCTAGAAATGCCTGACGAAGCAGTTTATACTGCTTACATTGCGGTAATGAATTTAATCCTTCATTCCTATATTGTTATCGGAATATGATTATTGTGTAAGAATAATTAATGAATAACATTGTTTCGTTTGTAGGGAAATAAGCTTGATGAGCCTTACCTCAACAAGCCTATTGAGTTGTATGATGAAATGGTACTAGTTTTTCGTGGAGAAGCAGCAGCTGGGACATTTGGCCAAGACGTGAATCACCCCCTCGGCGACACCCAGGACTCTCCCAATGTGGGAGATCAACCTGAAGCAAGCCGGTACTCTACCCTACCTGCGAGTATGTCAGTGTCGCAAAGCTCGCGCGGTAAAGGTAAGAGGAGCAACCCTCAGTTAGAGATATTAGGGAGGGTTGCTGATGGTCTGCAGAAGATTGGGGATGCCGTGCATGAAACGAAGGAGGAGGAGAAAAGGGTAGTAGCGGAGTGCTATGAATGCCTCCGATCTATGGTCGGTACAACATACGACTATATCATCTTCACCGAAGATGTCGTGTCTACCGCCTATGATTATATAATCGAGAACCCCAAGATTGGGGGTGGGTTTCTCAGGAGGTCCAGTGAGAAGCGGGCTCAGTGGCTCTACCGCTTCATGAGACAACACAAACTGGATTGAGAAGACCCTTGGGCCACTGCCTTCCCATTCATGCTGTCCACATTTGTTCATTATGACTTATTGAACTGTTTTATTCAGGCGCACATTTAAACATTATTTTTGCCTGCGACATGCTTTTGGTCGTAGGCCGTATTAACCACCATTATACTCTCATAATACTGTAATATTTATTTGCGACCTCTTAATATTTCCCGAACATTTCCTTCTTTTCCCGAGCATTTTCAAATTCCTATATTATTAACTATATAAATTCTTTTTCTTATGTTCTCTTGTAGGAGTTTTACGTGAGGCAATGATGATTAGTAGGAGGAGGGATAGCCGACTATGCAAGTAAGGTTTGGAGGCGTACTTGCTCGCAGCCGTTCGACTCTAGGAGTTGAGCATGGAGGTGGCATGTACGCAACCCCTTATTTTTCATTCGACATTGAATGACGTAATATTTCATCCACTATTATAATATCATCCTACAATCTGAGCCTCGTTAAAAAGAACTATTATTGTTTTAATTTGCTTAATTTCTAGATATCTTGATTTTCCAATGGATAGCTTGATTTTTTTTTCCTTTTTTTGAAAGACAAGGTTTTTGGCCATGTTATATGTTGTGCATGTATGCATTATGACTAAGCTTGCAGGATATGAATACATATGGTTTATGGAGCAATTCTACAATTCAGGCAAGTCTTTTATTACTTACGAAATCATGGTTTATATCCTACAATGATCAACATACTTTGATAGCTTGATGTTTGACTCTTTGCAGATGATTAAAGTTTCCAATGGAGAAGGGTGTTGATAAAGTTACAAGGCCTCCTCTTCAATTTGGATAAGTTTGACATTCTTTTTTTTTTTAAACATGACCATAACATGCATATTTACCTCGCATTACATGAAGATCTCCATAATTTTACATGTTCATATGCTTGGAGTTTGTTTTCTTATTATCTTTGAAAATGCATGTTTCTTTGCATGTGTTGATGACAATCCTTCCTATTATTCGTTGACGTAAAAGGGAGAGATTATGAATTTTTCTTCAATTGCTGCCGCTCTCCCTTCGATGCTGTACTGTGCTTCCTGCACAGAATTTCTGGGCACCATAAATTGCGGATTGTTTTATGTTGTGTTAACGGCGGGCTTAAATAAGTTATTTCTTGTTCATATGCCTATTGTTATAAAAGGTATTTCATGCTGCTCATAATTCAGATGCTGCTGCTCCTGCTGCTGTTGTTCACATGCTATCTGGACCTGATTATATGCCTTCTATGTTTCTTGTTCATATGCCTTCTGCATGTTGTTTACATGGTCTCTGGAGCTGCTTTTTTTTCCTGGAGCTGCTCCTGCTGATCTCCTTTTGCTAATTTTTTATGCTTGCTGGCCTTCTCTTCCACTGCTACTGTTCTCCTTTTGTTTCTGGTATTCGCTTGGTCCACATCTTGTGTATTCACTACTGCTGTCATAGTGGGCTGTGATGAGGCAGTGTTGAAAATTTTATATACTATTGTGGGGTTTGGGAACAAGTTGGGAATGTTTTGATGACGGTGGATGGAGTCTCATGTTTGATTGGAACCCCTTCACGTGTTGGTAGGTTGGATGTCAATCAGTCTTGATTGAAAACCCCTTCATACACTGTTGGTTGGACATCATTCAAACTGAGCGCCATCTCGATCAATTACTTTCTCCTTCTTAGAAATCCATCTTCATGAATGGTACTATGAATCTTTTTTCAATGTGACCTGAGCCCTTAGAATTTACTACTTGTGTATGTGGTTTTGGTATTCTTAAATCAGGTAATTTTTTTGTGGCTGTTTGGATTCAAGGAAGTGGTGTGAAGTGAGGAAGTAGAAAGTGCCAATTCCCACATCCACTGTTAGGATGGGCTGAGAAGTATAAGGGCTTTTCCTTACAACTTTTCCAAATTTGTGGGCCGCACAACTCAGAGAAATCCCAAGTTCCCCAGTTCCTTCTCTCATGGGCCCTAAGAATTTAGTACTTGTGTATGTGGATTTGGTATTCTTAAATTGTTTTTTTTTCGTGTGCAAGAGAAGGTATTTGGTCATGTTATATGTTGTGCATGTATGCATTGTGAATATGATTGCAGGATATAATTACTTGGTGTTTATGGAACAATTCTACAGTTCAGGCAAGCCTCTAACTTAGTCTGCTACTATTAAGCAATTCATGTTTTATATCATACAATGATCAACAAAGTTTGATGGCTTGATTTATGACTCTTTACAGATGATTAAAGTGTTGAATGGAGAAGGGTGTCGAAGAAGTTGCAAGGCTTGCTCTTCAATTTGGATAAGTATTGCCTTTTCATGTTAGAAATGCATGTTTGTTTGCATGTGTGAAGACCATAATCTAGTCCATTATTGTTTACCCCATAGGGCAGATCTCCGCCTTTCTCTCCACCTGCTGCTGCTGCTCTCCTTTTGCTGCAGATCTATGCCTTTCTCTCCACCTGCTGCTGTTGGTCTCCTTTTGCTGCTGCTCTGTGCTTTTCTCTCCACCCCCTGCTGCTGCTCTCCTTTTGATGCTGCTCTATGCCTTTCTCTTCACCCGCTGCTGCTGCTCTCCTTTTCCTGCTGCTCTATGGCTTTCTCTCCACCTGCTGCTGCTGCTCTCCTTTTGCTGCTGCTGTATGCTTGCTGCCCTTCTCTTCAACTGCTGCTGTTCTCCTTTTGTTGCTGGTATTCGCTCGGTCCACATCTTATGTATTCACTACTGATGTCATAGTGGGCTGTGATGAGGCAGTGTTGAAAATTTTATCTACTATTGTGGGGTTTGAAAACAAGTTGGGAATGTTTTGATGACGGTGGATGGAGTCTCTTGTTTGAATGGAACCCCTTCACGTGTTGGTTGGTTGGATGTCAATCAGTCTTGATTGAAACCCCTTCATACACTGTAGGTTGGACATTATTCAAACTGAGGGCCATGTCGATCAATTACTTTCTCCTTCTTGGAAATCCATCTTCATGAATGGTTCTATGAATCTTTTTTCACTATGATCTGAGCCCTAAGAAATAAGTACTGGTGTATGTGTTTTTGGTATTCTTAAATTGTGTTTATTAATGTTTATTTATGTACGTGCACTGGTATAATTTGAATATAAATTGTAACTTTGCTTAGATTTATTGACGTTACTTTATATATCACTTGTGGTACGTAACCGTTTTCTTGTTGGGGGCTTTGATTACAAACAGGATGTTCTACGGGGAAATGGTACAGAGTTGAGATATGTTTAAATGAAACAGCTCGGAGATTCGATGCACGGTTTGATGTCCTTCTCATTTTGTCGGCTGCTGCTGCAAAAATCCTTCGAGAGTAGGGGCTTGATGAAGTTCGTCGGTCAACGAAGTACTCATCCGCAACCACATATGCCAACGCAAATACTTGTGTATTTTTTAATTTTCTTTAATTGTTCAAATTATCAGTTGTAATAAACATTAGAGATGGTGTATTATTTTTTGAAGGAGTAATGATATTGTTGCATTTTTTACAAGAAACGACTCAACGTAGCATGTGCGTATTACTTGGCTTAGTCTGGATATCGTCCGGTTATTCAAAGAGTTGATTTTAAAATTTGTACTACTGAATTTAATAATAGTTCTAGTACATTTGTGGGGGATTCATTCTAGAAGGTCTTCAAGGTTAATTCCATGTTTAAATATGGTGTTTTGAAAAAAAAAACCACTGCATAAAACAAAACATGAACGTTGGTCAATTTACAGGTCTATGAGTTGGTGCATGGATGAAGTAATAAAATGCAAATTACCTAAATTTCTATAGAAAAACAAATAATACCGAGTTTCTCAATGTATTTCTAATCATTATCCAGAAAAAAGAAAATTTCAATTTATCATACACTTCACAAATCTCAACACATCCAAACAACAGAAAAGTAAATACACTTTTCCACATCAACTTTTTCATTCCATCCAAACAATGGAAACAGGAACTAACTTTTCCACTTCCACTTTTCATTACCATCCAAACACCGGAAAAGACAAAACATTTTCCAAACCACACTTCCAAACACCATCCAAACACTAGAAAACTTACTACTCATTTCCCTTTTTCCTAAAGAAAATAAATCTTACTTCCTACTTCCTCACTTCACAAGGATTCCTTAAATCCAAACAGACCCCAATTCCTTGAATCCAAACAGCCCCGTAAACATGCTAATTTTTTATTTATTAATAATTCATGTTTGATTGTTCGGTCCCACTCCATATTCACATACTATTGTTTATGCCTGACTAGTCTTGAATCTGACAAATGACTTGACCTGCAATTCAAACCCTGTGCTTCTTCCAAATTAAACTCCTGGCCCGTCAGAAATTGGGCCGGCTTTGATTGGACTTGGATCCTCGAAATTAAAGCCCTTTCTCGAGATCTGGTGTTCAGGGTTCGGTTGTATTTTTTATACAACCATAAACAAAGTGGCCACGTGTCCATTGGAGGGAGCCAGCTGCTTCCGTGTTCCAATCTATACAGCAATCTCTTTTCTCTGTTCTGTTTTCTTCCCAATTTGAAAAATATTAAATTAATGGCTAGAATATAATAAATACTAACGCTCTCGGAACGGCACTCGAGCAACGACCAACCAACCAGGCAAAAATGGGGCACCGAATTTCCTTTACTTTTATGCCCCTCAGTTTCCAATAACGACAAATTCACCAGTTTTTGATTTTAGTCAAGATGAAAAGGGTAAAACTGACATTTCTGTTATCGGTGAAAAGCGTGGGACAGAAGCTAAGAAAAACAACATTGGGGGTGTTTGGTTTGAAGGAAGTGGGCGGAAGTAAGGAAATGGGGAAGTATAATTGATCACTTCCCTATCTATCCAAACACCGGAAAAGGAAAATAAGAAAACCCCTTTTCCTTTTCTATTTCTCTTTTACACAACCATTTCCTCACTTCCATAGTGCTACAGTTAATTTTGTGGTCATGTAAATCTCATTTGTAATAAGTTGTAACGCAAAACAGTTAATTTTTTGATCATATAAATTTCACTTACATTCTAATTACAGTCCATTTTTTATTTTTCTTAATTAATTTTTATTTTAATATTATTTTACGGTCAACTTTGTGGTCAACTTTTCCACTTCCACTTCCACATTATCATCTAAATACCGGAAGAGACATAACATTTTCAAACTACACTTCCTAACAACATCCAAACACCGAAAAACTTACTAACCAATTCTCAAATTCCAAAGGAAATTATTATCACTTCCTTACTTCCTCACTTCCACCTTAACCAAACTTGTTTCTCCCTTATCGAGCGTCGAATTTTTTTGAATCGGCGACCTGTTCGCAGCCCAATCTCCAGTTCCAGCGCCCGAAACATCTTCTCTTACCAATTATACCCTCTAAAACTTTCAGAAATTACCCCGGAGCCCCGGTAGAGTCCGTACCGGCATTAATTACCCAGGATTTCCGGAGAAAACAACGAGGGGGCAGTTTCGTCTTTCTGGGCTCCTCAGTCCCGACCCCGCATTCAAATTTCTGCCGCCTCTGTTCCTTTTTGCAGACCTGGGCCAAATCTCTCTCCTACCCTCGTTTCCGCCGATAAATAGGCCGCCTGAGGAGCGGAGGAGCGCGGTCACCGGCGGTCACCAGACCGCGGCGGTTCTTTCGTTCTCGATCGGCTAGATGATGATTGACGAGGAAATGGGGGAACCTCTGAAAGGGATTTCCTCAACTTGGAGATCGACCTCGATTACGAGTTCGATGCTGCGCGATACTTCGATTTCAATAGACAGGAGTCGTTTGCGGCAGCTTGGGAGGCTCAGCTCTGGTTCGAGACCGCCGGGAGTTACCCCCCATCTCGTACAAACCCTAACCATTTGATCTATTTCTTTTCACCATTATATATAAGCTTTAGGGTTTTTGCTACATTGACTGTTCTATTGGCTTATTTTGCTTGTTGACTGGGATATTTTTAGTTTTGATTTGCATTCTTTGCGGTTACTTGTTTTATTCGGGAAGGATTAGGTGTGAATTTCACATAAAGGTTAAAGCTTTCCCCTCTTCTTCTTCAATTTTGGTTCATTTTAAATTTTATAAAGGTTGTTTTCTTAAGGTAGTATAAGGTGCTTATTTATAGTTTTCTACCCCTGTTTAGAGAACCCTTAGGACCAGGTTGTATTTGTTGATGTGGCTTTTCAAGGTGATATTGTAGGGAAACTTCCCAAATTAAATGAAAGAGACCTCAAGTGAATTCCTTTTCATATGACATGATAAATAAAAGTGTACAAGAAAAAAAAATAAAAAAAAAGGAACAAAAGAATGGATAAATGCACTGGTGTTCGTGTGGCACACTGAGGAAAGTTGAAAAATATAAAACAAAAGAGAAGAAAGAAAGGCTGCTCAACCTTTGGGGAGAAAAAAGAACCCACTGAAAGAGTTAACTTCCATAACAAAAAGACAAAATTCTCATTTCCATCATAGTTTTCCCGATTGCATGAAGTATGGTTGCAAGTGTTAATGTGGACTCATTTGATGATGTTCACAATTAAGACTTAAGAGTCTATGTCACTCAACAAACAAATTGTATAAATAAACTGTAGAATGGATTTAATACACCTAAGTTAAATGCCCATATTAATGAGTAATTGTTTGTTTTAGCTTCATAAACTAATTTAGTAATGTGTGAGAAAACATGAAACTGATGCCTATGGTTTTAGACCTACCTGTGGAAATCTTTCTAATACGCAAGAAAATAGGCTAGGATTTGGGCACATCAGCTATCTGATATAGGATGTTGATATTATTTTAGTTGAATAATGGATAATTTTCAAAGTAAAAAGTTGGAGAGAAGCTTAGAGTTCAACAAATTTAGAATAACTCAATGAAAATGAAATATATGTAATGTAACTTCTGCAAAACCGAGAAAAGAAAAAAGAGTGCACAAAACCAACCTATGTAGCATGGATACTTCGTCGAAGGAGAGGTACACGTGTCAGATACTTTTTCAATACTTGGACACTCTGATACTTGACCGATACATTATCATATACTCCTCTAACGTATCCTAAAATTTGAAACATATTCTGAACGTATCGGAGACGTATCCTTGATGTAACCACAACTACAAAATTAAACAAAAAGAAATCTAAATTTCAAAAATATACTTTTGAATGAAAAGTTTGCGGCTTTATTACTTGTATATGTTTTACATTTATATAACTTGTTTAGTTTTTGAATAAGAATCATTTACATAGTTATTGATTTATATGACTCGAAATATTCTAAAACATTTAAGGTATTGTGTTCTTTTAATTATTGTACTCTTAAAAATTCATGTTTCAGATAATGAACACGCAAAAGTACCCTTATATATACATAATACCATATTTTTATCCCATATTTATATTTGTCATTGTGTATTACACATGTATGTATTTATGTGGATACACAAAACACAAATATATACATATAATATTTATAGTATTCATGCCATACATGTGTCCTAGTTTTTAAAAATTAGTCATATCCTCGTGTCTGTATTGTGTCGTACCCCATACCCTATACCTGTCTATACTTCATAGATGCCAACAAATATCTAGAAGTTACTATTTTCATTATTTAGGGCCAATCATTTATTATGATGGTGATATTGAGAAAAATGTGACTCGTTTAAACAAAGAGAGAGGGTTAAACTTGAGAAGTGCTCCTGGAGTAGTATATTGTGATTATAGAATACCCGTGAACTTGAAGGATAAATTCAATAAGACGGCTTTAACTCCAACAATTGCTTGGTCAAAATGTTGTGCAATTAAGAAAAGAATATGTGCAAAAGATGAATATAGCGAAAATGAGAATGTTGAGATGGATGAGTGCAACATGCTTAGAGATTGGATAAGACATGAGTTGATCCTTAAGATGTTCTATTGAAGAGAAAATCAGGAGAATTATTTGAGATGGTTTGGGCATGTAGAACAAAGATCAATAAGTGTGTCAGTTAGGTAGAACAAAAGTATCGCATTCATAGTTAATGGAGCAATGAGGAATAGAAGTAGGCCTAATTATTGTGCCAATTAAAAGTGATATTATAGTTGCTAATTTAATTGGGGATGTAGCCCTTGACAATGCTGAATGGAAAAAAAGAATTTATGGTCGTGTTTGGTCAAGGGTGAAAGTGAGAAAGTGAAGAAGTGAAAAAGTGGTAATAGTTCCCTTTGGAACTTGAGAATTGGTTAGTAAGTTTTCGGTGTTTGGATGTTGTTGAAAAGTGTGATTTGAAAAATGTTATGCCTTTTCCGGTATTTGGATGGTAATGTGAAAGTGGAAGTGGAAAAGTTGACCACAAAGTTGACTGCAAAATATTATTAAAATAAAAATTAATTAAGAAAAATAAAAAAATGGACTGTAATTAGAATGCAAGTGAGATTTACATGATTAAAAAATTAACTGTTTTGTGCTACAACTTATTACAAATGAGATTTACATGATCACAAAATTAACTGTAGCACTCTGGAAATGAGGAAATAGTTGTGTAAAAGAGAAAAGAGAAAAGAAAAGGGGTTTTCTTATTTTTCTTTTTCGGTGTTTGGATAGATAGGGAAGTGAGCAATTATACTTCCCCATTTCCTTACTTCCGCCCTTTTCCTTGCAACCAAACACGCCCTATGTCGCTGAGCTCAAAAGTTGGCGATATAGTTTTTGTTTTCTTGACTCTGTGTCTATGCGGATGTTTCTCTTGATAGTCCCTTAATGTAATAGTGGAAAATATCAGATTGTTTCATATCGACATGGTAAATCTTGGACTGCAATTAGCTATGACAATGTACAAGTACCATTTTCCAAGTAGCAAATTCCATAAACAATAACCTTAACAATAATTAGTTGTATCAATAAGCTAAAATCAAACCTAACACCCTAGAGTTGTTTTTGAACCAGTATCACTTATTAGTCTTTAGCTTATAATAGTTGCAGATGAGTTTCTCCTCCAACCGACACGGAATCTACATGCAGATCATTGCTGAGAGTTTTTCAGAGGTTTATAGTGTTAATGGGTGTTAAATTCAACCTAGTTATTCTGATCATAATTATTTTGTATTTTAGATTGAAGACTATCCCCTCTAAATTATCTACACTTGCTCTGTAAGAAGGGTGTCCATGATTCTTTATGTCAGGATGTTTAGTCATTCATATTGCGGTTGGTCTAGATTGCTTTTATTTTTCCTGTAATTTTCATTGTATGGTTCAAAATGTGCGTTTAAATGATCTCTGGTGCATGTGCCATTAAGCAAAAAGTGTGTGCATAACAAAGTGTTAGCCAAATATCCAGGCATAATTTTCTGATCCAAGTTTAGAAAGTATACATGAAGATTAGTAGTTTGGTTTGATAAACTCCTAGATTGGAAATTTGCAAATGCATATTGACTGTGATTTTGGTTCCCTGGCCAGAACATGAAGAAAATGTAGCTTAATCGTATATCTGATAATCCCACCCAAGTGTGAGAAAAAAATATAGTTTTATTATATATCTAATTAGCCACTGATTAACCACTATATGCATTATTCTTCAAAGGCCTTTGGGTTTCTAACAATCTTTGAATAATCAATATTCTGGATTTGAATCATAAGCTATTTTTGCAAGGAGATTTTTCTTTTTTGCATCCCATCAACGATGAAAGAAGTACTGCTTGCCTGCTCTGATATTGAGGTTTCTATGATGTAAACCTTTCAAAGTTACCTCTTTCTTGCTCCTTGTCTGCCTTTGTCTGTCTATGTGACTCAATGTCTATCCTTTTCCTGTTTGTGGAGGAAACCATATTTTTATACAAATCTAACTATTGGTTCATGGAGAATCAAGGCTGTGCACTTAAAGGGTCTTTTTCGTATGTTACTACTTGATCTTCATAACCGTCAACCCATCACTACTAGTGGAATTCGGAAAGCTTCTTTCAGATTCATCCTTTTTTATTATTTTTTGCCTTTTCATAATTCAAGTGCTTTATATTATAGATTCTGTGCAAGGAAGGACAATTGGGCTTCTACCTAGTAGCTCGTACCCATCACTTATATTATATAGACACCTTATTTGCTCTAATGAAAATTAATCTAGGATTTATGGTTGCCAACATGGTATAAGAGCAAACCCTAGTTTCTATTTACTGCCACCATACAAAACTTAACCCCTGCTCCGCTATGACAAAAACCCTAACCGTTCCTTCTTTTTCTTCACCTTCCTCCACCTCATGCATCATCATCGACACCAATGTTGCCTCTTCTAGCCCTCGCCAAGATCTTCTCTTCCTCTCCTGCAATCGCCAAGCCTTTTCTCTTGCTCCCAGCAATGTCACGCTCCCAGCAATGTCACGCCCTTGCTATTGTGTTGTTGTGCCTCTAGAAGTACTGTCGTGCCTCTAGAAGTGTTGCTGAGTGTTGCTGTGACTACTATTGTGTGTCCAGAAGTGCTGCCAGGTGCTGTTGTGGTTTCCACAGTGCAACCTTGACAAAAACAGTGCTGCCATGACCTTCTGCAGACTAGCTCTTTTACATCCCTTGCCGGAGCCCATAGTGTTCTAAAACTGATGGATTTTATCCTGTCGAGGTCTTGATGGATTCCTGCTACCTTACTGATCTATACTTTGGCCTTGGCTTCCATATCTGCATGGTCTGATTGTTCCCTACTACACTAGTGATCTATCTAAACGTCATCAATGTGGATTATTAACGTTCTCATATTACTTGCTTTTTACTTCTATTATTGGCTGTTTTTGGTCTTTATCTGTGACTGGCTGTGATGCCAGACGATACAAGTTTCCCCTCCATCTTGATTAATTCACCTGTTGCTTGGATGTTTGGTCCCAAGACTATTTTGATGACTATTGTGAAACTAAATTGGTCCAACTATCTTTTGTGGGCACAAGTGTTTCACATCTTCATCGATGCCCAGAACAAATTAGCCACCTATTGAAACTTTCATTTGCTACTGTTGTTACTACATATGAGATTTGACTCTCTGGTGACTATTGTATGATGACCTAGCTTCTCTACAACTTTGAGGAGAAAATTAGTGGTAGTGTCATGTTCTTATCTGTTGCGAAAGAGATGTGGGAATCTCTGAACGGATGTACGGGAAAAAGAAGAATCGTTCGAGGGTGTTTGAAATTTATGAGTGCTTATTTGAGCTCAAGTAGGGAGATTGATTTGTGCTTATAGAGAACTCAAGAGTTTGATAGATGAGTTGGAGATGAATCAACCCATTGCTACTGATGCAGCGACATTGAGGGGAATCATCAGAATCTCACAGTGTCGAAGTTTCTATCTAGATTGAGTCTCTCATTGCGATCACAGGTAGGGTCAGATTCTGAAAGGAGATAATATTCTCATATTGACTGCTACCTTCTCCAGAGTCATGCGGGTGTCTATTGGAGCGAATGTGTCCCCTGCACCATCAGTTGAGCAGTCTGCCATGGAGGTCGTGATCATGGTCGCGGCCGTGATTTTGTAGTCCTATGGTGGCAGACAGAGTGGCTTTGATAAGAGGCCCCGTTAATGTAATTATTGCGGGAGGAATAATCATATCTCTGAGAAGTGCTGGGAGAAGTTTGGTTGTCGTGAATGGGCATAGATGGTTGATGCTGACTCTCCTATCCCTAATGGTGCTACTCATGCTCTTTGATCCACTCTCTCGGTTCTGCTGGCTCTTCCACTGTGGTGACGAGTATGACAGACTGCGTCAGCTTGAGTTCTCTTAGACCAATTATTCAACGACTCATGCATCCTCTTCAGCTACGAATGCCTATATTGTATCTCCTCAAAAGTCTTGAATATTAAACCCTAGAGCCTCATGTCACATGATAGGTATTAAGTAATTTTTTTGTCTCATTAAGTCTTTCAAACAAATTTCTTTCTGTTAATATTGCTGACGGTACTCAGTCCCCTGTACTAGGTAATGTGGTAGTTCAGGCTACTCCATTCTTGGCTCTTACTAATATCTTATATGTTTTAAAATTTTCTGTTAACTTATAATCCATTAGTCAGTTTATCAAGTAAAGTAACTGCAAAATAACTTATTTTCCTTCTCACTGTGTTTTCAAGACCTATCGACTGGGAGGAGAATTGGTTGGGGGCATAAGAGAAGAAGTAAGCACTAGGATGGCAAAGTGTCCCCTATTGGCCTTGTTTCATGCCGGCTGATCCTGGTTTACTCTGGCACTGACGTCTGGTATATCCTTTCGTGCAAAAGCTTCAGTCTATAGTTTCTATTGAGTTTTTCATTTTCAGTTTATGTTGTGTCTTGTGAGTTGAGCAAACATCACCATGCCACTTATCAGAGTTGAGTCAATAATCACAATAGTTTTGTATTTGAGTTAGTTTATTCAAATGTTTGGGGTCCTAGTCGTGTGCTTTCAGTTAAAGGCTCTAGATATTTTTTCATTTTCGTTGATGACTTCTCTCGCATGACTTAGCTTTATTTGCTTAAAGAGAGATCTGAATTTTCTTGTAATGAAATAAAAAATCAGTTTTCTATTTTTATTCATGCACTTCGTATTGATAATGCTTTGGAATATGGGTCTGTTTAGTTTGCTTTAAGTGAGAAGAAAAGGTGTAAGTGGGAAATGGAAAGAAAAATGTGAGAAAAAAAGTAGAAAATTGAGATTTGTGCAAGTAAGTTTTCCGCTGTTTAATTGTAACGTGATTGTGTAAGTGGACACTGTTTTAAATCTCCGCAGATATATCGGTATATCAGTCGAGATACCGGTATTTTTTCAAAACGATACGATAAGTACAAAATTTTATCAGATATCATTTGGACTGATATGCGCTGATATATCACCATGTGGTCGATATCCGAGATGAATATGTCGAATACATCGCTATGTGATGCATTTAAGGAGCTTTAACAAACACATTTGAGGAGCTTCTACAAAAAAGTATCCCCTATGAGTTTGTGACTCTAAACTTATTTTAAGTAGTTTCATATAATTTATGTGGGCAATCACATGTATATTCTTCATCTGATATGACGTTCAAAATGACGTCCGGTATTTAGTATCATATAGCGATATATTATCCAATATCCGGTATATAATTTTGCCGACTCATATATCTCCGATATCCGATATATAAAACACTTAAGTAGAAACATATATTGTGTTTTTCGGTATTTGGTTAGTAATGTGGAAGTGAAAAAGTTGACCATAAAGTTGATCACAAAATAATATTAAAATAAATATTAATTATGAAATTTTTTGACTGCAATTATGTTGCAAGCGGGATTTTCATGACCACAAAATTAACTGCTTTGAGTTACAACTTATTATAAGTGAGATTTACATGATTGCAAAATTAACTATAGCACTCTATATGTGAGAAAATGATAGTGTAAAAGGAAAGTATAAAAGAGAAAAGAGGAAAGAAAATAAGGTTTTCCATTTCCCTTTTCTGGTTCCAACCAAACACCGAAAGTAGGAAATGTGTTTTCTCACTTTCGCTTTCCCCAATCTAAACCAAACACGCTCTATGTGAAAGATGATATGTCTGTTTTCTGATCTGCGAATGAGATTATTCATCAAACTTCTTTCTCTCACACATTCCAACAGAATAGTGTCACTAAACACAAATATAGACACATTCTACATGTTGCAAGAACCATGATGATTCATATTCATGTTCCAAAGTTCTTGTAGTCTGATGTTGTGTTAAGAGATTATTGTCTGATTAATAGAATGCCTTCATCTATTCTTAATATCATAATTTTATTTTTCTGTCTTTATCCTAACAAAAGTGTCTTTTCTATGGCTCATCATGTTTTTAGCTGTACGTGTTTTGTTCAAGACTCGTTTCCTGGTTTAGTTAAACTGACTCTTCAGTCTAGCAAGTTGTTTTTGTTAGGTATTTTAGAACTCAAAAAAGATATCGGTGCTACAGTCCTATTAACAGAAAGTACTTTGTGTTTGCAGATATCACGTTCTTTGAATCCATTCCATACTTCTCTCCACAAGATTCAGTTACTGCATCAGAATCTATCCCTCTTCCACCGTCTATTCTGTTGTCTGCACCTGCTCCTATTTCTGATGTCGCTTCGCCAGTGTCACTGACAGACACTACATAGTTACTTGCACTGAAGCTTTGGAATTTTAGATACGTCTACACTCACTGGCCAAAATTTTCGGCCTTTAAATCAGTTCCATCTGACCCCTCTCCAGTGAAAAGTCTTCCTTAGCTATTAGCACCTCTCTCTGATCTTGATGTTCTTATTGTCATTCACAAAGGTAAGCGGTCAGGTACTGATCATCCTATTTTTCATTTCTTTTTCTATGATCGTCTTAATCTATTTTTTGTCAATTTGCTCTGTCTTTGTCTTCTGTCTCTATTCTTAAGTCTTATGAGAAGGCAGTATTTGTACCAGTCTGGAAGCAGGTTATGGATGAGGAGATGAATGCACTGGAGATGCGAAAAACGGAACGAAGAGATGACAAATCTTTCATCATTTGAGAAAACACGCCAACTCAACATAGATTCAGTAATTCTACTAGCATTAAGATTTCTAGTTTCTATTTTTTGTAATTTTTATTTTTAGTAATATGATTTGTAGTAGAATTGTTACTTTTTTTATGTATTTTTCTGTCTCTTTTAGACTTTTGATTTTTTAGGAGTAATATTATGTAATTCAAATAGAAGTAGGATATACAATTTTGTAGCCTATATAAATGCCTAATTTAGTCACTTTTTTTAATGAAAAATGAAATTAATGAAAATTTGCTATTCTCTTTATGAGTTGGCTATGAATTTTGAATCCTCTTTCTAATAGTAATTGGATGCCCTACTAAACCTCGATTAGTGGTGGAATACCCTAATTGGTTTACATAATTGTATTTTCCCTCTCTCATCTTCTCCATAACAAATTTCTTTCATCTCTAAAAGTGCTGCCAAATTTCTCTCTCAACATCTTCAACCGACTTCGACGCCCATTGGTACTCTCTTCCTAACCATTGAAGTCGAGGTCATGTAGGTCTTCTCCATGCCACCAAAATCATGAAGAAAATAGATTCGAGCACAATTTGCACCAGCAAGCTTTCTTATTTGGACCATATCTCCCTCATCTGAAGTTCAAATAGCGCACCGTTTGAAGCGTTGGATTCGTGACAGAAACAACTATAATACTAAAGAATCTCAGAGCAAAAAAATAGAAGAAATTAGGTTTATTTCACAGGTAATTCAAGAGGTATAATTTCAATTCATAAATTTGTTTATTTATAAGTTGGATATATATCTAACTTATTATCAATTTTGATCTATTGTCTACTTTAAATTGCGAGTATGTGATCTGCTTTTCTTTTGTAGTTGCTTGACTTTTTTTATTGATAGTAGAATCTGTTACATGCATCATAATAATATTTAATTTGTACTTTGATATTTGAATTGACCTAAAGCATGCATTTAAAGAAATATAGCTAATATTAACTGTTTTAAATTTTTCTACCAACGATCGTTCTTATTAGTGAAACGTTTAATTGAGCTATTTTATTTATTACTTCCACACACGTACACGTTTCACATCAGTTTGGTATCAGGGCACAGTTAGATAGGATTTGCATATTAGTCATATTTATTTGCTTTCTTTCTTCTAGTTAGATTTTATTCAAAACCTAAAAAAAGAAAAAAATTAGTGTAAATTAGGAAACCTTGAAAGGTAAGTAAGTCTTTTCCTGAAATTTTGTTCGATTGGTGTCTAACAAAGGAAGGGTACTCAATGTGGTTCTATAATTAAAGAACGCTAAGTGCGGAAAACCTTCCACCTGAGTTGCGCCGACATGACTAATTGACTGTAAAATTGGAATTTAACTGACCTGACAATTTTAGAAGACAAGTTTTGAAAATCAAACAAACAAAAATTTCAAAATTCAAAACAAAAAATAGTATAAATTTGCATTCATACTAAAACTCATACATTGCATTCCAACCCGTAGTAGTACCGTATACTTGTGTGAAAAGTTAGGGAACCCAATACTGATTCTATGGCCTCCCAACCCACCCTAGCTAACATCATGGCTAAACTTGATTTGCTAACTCAAGAAGCTAATACCTTCCGTTTAGACGCAAAAAGATTGAAAGAGAATGTCAATAGGGTAGTGACCAAATTGGAGACCCACAATCAGAACCTGAAAAGCAGTAATCCCTATAGTTAAAAAAGTTATGGACAAGCCTGATAACACTATTCCTTCGATATTCACTCCTGTGGTAAAAGAGTTTAGTAATGTCTCAAAAGAGTTCCAAGACAAATCATCACCTATATGTGACACCCAACCTGAGATTGAATCTGATTTCAAAGAGTTTACATATCACGTAGGTAGATTCTAATGAGGAAATAGATGATGGCTTCACTGACGACCCAGTCCATGAAGAACTAGGAGATGACGTTGTAGAGTCTAGTACCTTGATTTTCCCTGAAGTCACCCAATGATTACAGAACTTGTTAATGTCTTTTCTAAATATGTTACACAATGAGATTAGTCAAACACCTTCGAGCCTCCTGTTCACTATTTAGCACTGCCTTGTCACAAAAAGAATACAAGAACTGTACAACCATTGTGGGTGATGAAAGCTGTACCAATGTAGTATTCTTTGAGTTATTTGAAAATGATGGATTAAAATCGTTACCCCACTCTCACCCAGTTAATGTACCATGGTTCAACTCCATAATCATAGACGTTCCACAATCGTGTCTGTTCCCAATAGATTTTCTTCTCTACTTTTAGAGAATTATGTGGCATATGTTAAGAACTAAGTCTATGTTCTCTACTGCTTTTCAACTCTTAAAAGATTGTTAAACTGAAAGCGTCCATTAGTCTGCATTATCATCTTTTACATTACATGTGCAAGTGGAATCATATCACGATTTACACAAAAAAGTCATGGATAAGATTGCTCAAAATAACGACAATTATGAGATTTGAATTGACAATAGAAAATTGTTTAAATTTTTAATGTTGGAGATGTTATCTCACTTGCTTGTAGTACTGGTCCGCTTCAAATCTCGAAGAAACTAAATTGTCATATTTATGTTATAGATTTTAGTATCAGTTCTATTTTCGATATTGAAGATCTAGTGTGTTACAAAGGCTTTGATTTTAACCCTAACAATTTCTTTGTTGATGAGCTATCCATGAGCCTATTTTTGAAAGATCCTCCATTCCACCAATTTCAAATATTTTTAACTACTACAGTGGATCAGATTGATAAAATTTTGGATGATGAAATTATCATGATTTGTAAGTGTTTAGTTCGATAGAAAGAAAGAGCAATGACTGATTCCAACAGGTTGAAGCTGTTTGATCCTAGAGGAGGGTGAGTAGGGTCAAGGGTAATAAAAAATTAAATATGCAAATTATAAAATAAAACTGTAAAATATGACGAACTTGATAGAATCACCTAGTCTGATAGTAGGATGTGTGGTAAAACCAACAGAGAGTAGAAAACAGTAATATAACAGTAAATGCACAACAGATAAAATACAATAATAACAACAAAGAGAATGCAATCAATTTTAGAGTGGCTCGGAAAACTCCCCTACATCCACCACTTAAAGTTCTTCTCTCTAGAATTTGCAAATCCACTAAAAGCTTTCTCCTTAAAGTAGGGATTACAACTATCAAGACTCTTTCTTGAGCTTGGATTTTCAACCCACCAAGATGTTATCCAATCTTGGATTTACAAACCACCAAGATTCTCCTGATCTTGAATTTTCACACCACCTCTACCTTGAGGCACACAACAAAGAATATTACAAAAGATTTTGTTCTCTAACAGACAATGTGAGGACTAAAATGGACACAATAAAATACAATAGGAGACTCTATGCAATCATATAGTTCTAAGAATTATTAATCAATAACTTGACACAAAAAGTCTAAAGCAATAAAAATGAAAATTTATAATAAATGTAGAAGATGAGAATGAGATTCTTCAGTAGAGAAGTAAATGAAGTGAATGAATTTCTCTTGTATTGAATGCTTGAGACTTTCTCTGAAAATCAGAAATTTGAATGTAGATGATTGGCTCAACAATTTTGATTTGGTAAGATCTAAAAATTTAAGGCTTGAATGGTTGAAGAGCACTGTTTTTGCTTTTCTGAGATTTTCAGGATAGTATTCTCGCGCTGCTTCTTTTGCAATGAATGAGCAAAGCATTATATAATCAACAACTCAAGTCCAGAGTGAATCCAACTGTTGGAAACTCAAGAGAGAGACATTTTTCTGCCCGTTTTAACATTTAATGCTTCTGAAATAAGATATCAAAACTGTGGTAAATCTTGGACAATAAATGCTACTGCTGTAGTAGGATATAGAGAAGGATGGAGATATTAGAGATAAGGAAAGTGATGCAGATATCTCTCTAAACATATACCCAATGGATCTTTAATTCAGTTGTAAAAACAAGACAGTTTGGGGCTGCAGAGTACCGTCAAACAGTAGGACAGTGACATGAACATACTAGATTTTTAGTTGTAAAGAGGTATGTATAACCCACTTGTATGAAAGTCGTTAATGTAAGGTGTAGGAAGTTAACCAAGTGAAATACAACCCATGTGGTGTTATAACCTTGTCACCACAGTACTGAAAATATAAAGTCCAGAAGATAATCAGAATTGAAACAGATTTAAGACAGAATATCCTTAGTTTAAGTCTGTAATGGATAGGGATGATAGAATCAGGTTGAGTGTTAGAATGAGGTGGTAGAATTGAGATTCTACCTAGAAACTGAAATAGAAAGATCTACTATGTGCCAAATATATGCTTGATAATAAAATTACTATATGATTATTTACTACATAGCTTCTATTGATGAAATATGTAAATATATCTTTGGCTCCTTGTTGCTCTTTCATAACTTGACGTATCTTGTAAACAGTTTTATCTTGTGAACTTGATATGTTTTGTTCCTAGTAGCTCTTTGTTAGCTTGAATATGAAATTTGTGGAGCATCACATAATTCCTTCCATTCTCATGTATGTGAAGTTGGTAACTCAAATCCATCAATCTTTCAAGACTTCAAGTAAAGTCTTATCCTGAAATAAGACAAAACTACTAATCTAATTTGTTAGTAGCTTAATTTATAGGTTAATTACATCATAAAAATCATAGGAATTACAGTTTTCCCATTATGATGATGACAACTTATAAATTTGAATGGAAAGATAATAACATTGTAAATAGAAAAAGTTTATTTTTACCTTTGAAGCTCCTATTTACCTGCCAAGGTACTAAGAATGATTAGAGAGTAAAGCTCCCCTTATTAAATACAATTCATGACAACAAATATTTTACAACTTGTGAATATGGTCAATCCCTCAAATATAACATACACTTTTTGTAGATGGGTAATCCTTCATGATTCCTACACAATATCTGAACTTATCAATAATAGATAGTATCTGTAATTATCAGTTTGTGCTAACAAGTGCATGTGACCATTTATGTGTGCATGTTTGTGATTAAAATATGAACAAATTTTAGCCTTTGACATGTACACAAAGATATGCATAGATATATATATATATATGTGTGTGTGTGTGTGTATGTATCCAAAGAGCAACAATCTGTATATTATCACAATCAATAGGCTTATGTCTACAGTGTGTTAACATCTGATTCCCTGTAGTATGTCTGCAATGTGTTATCCAACAGCCAAGCCAAAATACTTAATACTTCTAGTTTTCTCCCCCTTTGCCATCAGCAAAAATTCAAGGGAAAAACATGCATGGATAAGTTACCACAGGCAAAGCATATAGGATAGTAATGTAAGAGCAGTTAAAAAAAGATTGTATGATAGTTATTACATGCCATAGTATCAGCCAATAAAAAATAAACAATACTTAGGACTTTTTGGAGGAAGACCTAGTCATAGGCCTCTTTCTTTTAACTGAACTGTTCTCAGAATTCCCTATCATCAGAGCTGTTATTAAATTGATCAGACAGAAGAAGAAGTATCAAAACTGGGAGAGTTACCTCTCTCAGAGTACTTATGGCCCAGCTTCTTGAGGAGTTTGTTAAGATTCCATTTGATTTTAGATAAATCAGCTTGGACAATCCTCCTGAAATGATTGAATTTATTCTTCAACTCACTGATTTCCTTTCTCAATTTTGATGTATTCTTTCTTATTTGCTTTTCTGCTTATTCTCTCCTCAGAATCAGAGCTAATAGCTATAGTGTATTCTTCCTTGATATCTGCTTTCTTTCTTTTCCCATACGGTATTTTTTCATAGTGAGTTTTCTTCAACATAGCTTTTTCCTCTGCCTAGGATTCACCATTCATGATTTTATTAAAATCATTTCTGGGAAGAAACATTCTGTTGATGGAAGCAGACCCAAAACTTTCTTTTCCCATAGATGGAGTTTCAGTTCCAATCTCAATTCCAAAGTGTGTAAACACTTTTGTTAGCAAACATGAAAATCCGAGTTGTTCACGAGGCATAACCATAGAGCTCAAGATAAAATGAGGTAGATTGACGTTAGTCAATGTAAGCATAACATATAAAAACAGTAAACAGTCTATTTTTATGACATGAAAATGTCCTCCTTGAGGGAGAAAATTGAACCGAACTATCTTAGCCAACACATGAGCCCTGGGGGTGAGACTGTTGATAGGAAATAAGTTTTCATTTTTGTAAACTTCATCAATTCTTACTCCAAATGGCATGGCCAATGCTTCAGATTTACTCCAACCAAGAGAGGAGAAAGACTTACCGAAAATGTGTGATTCTGAGGCAGTAATTTCCCAAATTTCTCCTAATTTCTCTTCACCTAAAGTGATCATAGTTCCCTTGACCAGTGAGAACATGGTGAGAGGATCCTTTTTGATTCGCAGGTTGGCATAGAACATGGCCTCCAAGTTAGGAAAATAGAGAATTTTATCACATGCAAATTCTCTGAGATGAATGAATCGAAGCATTCATCAAGTTGATAATCCGAAATAGAGTTGAAATCAACATACCTTTCCACAATATACGGCCCATGTGGAATTCTTTGTAGAACATTTTGTCATCTTCACAGATCAGATAAATCTTTTCTTCATTTGTGAGATATTTGCCAAAATTTCTCTTATTATTCTTCCTTCCCCTTTGTTTTTCTCGATGATCTTCCAAGAAACATGTGTAAGAATGTAAGGCTTTGGAGACAATTGTTGCCTTGTTCTTCATCCTTTTGATGATAGTGATGAAGAGATGTATGTTCTCTTCATTGAGACCAGAGACAACAGGATGAGGCTCAGACATTTTGGAGAAGAAAATTTGTAGATTTTTAGAGGAGACGAAGAGATGCAGAATTAGGTTTTTCTAAGAAGTCGTGGGCCAGGGAAGTTATACACTGTTTGTTATAAGAGAGGAGTTAATATAGAGAAGCAATAAAAGGGGGTTAGGTGGTGAACAAGATTTATGATTAAAAAAACAATTAAGTCGGATGAGTCAAACTGATCTGGTAGAATGGATGTTAGTGGTAGAACCTACTGGTAAAATGCCTGAAATCATAATAACTTAGAAAAAATTAGTAATAAAAGTTATTTTAGTATGCAATTGCTCAAATTTTTACGAATATTGCAAAATTGTTCAACAAACAAAGGTTTAGTAAAAATATCAGCAAGTTGATTGTGTGTATCAATAAAATTTAATAAGATATTTTTACATTCAATATGATCTTTAAGAAAGTGATGTCTCATATCTTTGTGTTTAGTGCGAGAATGTAAAATAAAATTCTTAGATAAGTTAATTGCACTAGTATTATCACATAATATACTACTTGTATCACATTGAACACCATAGTCTTGCAAACTTTGCCTCATCCATAAAATTTGTGCACAACATAATTCGACAACA
The DNA here is from genome assembly GCA_038442645.1 of Agave tequilana. Lineage (NCBI taxonomy): Eukaryota > Viridiplantae > Streptophyta > Magnoliopsida > Asparagales > Asparagaceae > Agave > Agave tequilana. The sequence goes on from JAVJIF010021761.1 coordinate 30,550, forward strand.
ATATACTCCGCCTCTGTTGTAAAAAGTGCAGCATAATTTTATTTCTTACTAAACTAAGATACAAGGGAATGACCAAGAAATTGACATGTTTCACTTGTATTCTTTCTATCAGTTGTACTTCCGGCAAAATCAGCATCACTATATCTCAATCAATCAAAACTAGCATACTTAGGATAATATAACCCAAAATTCAAAGTGCCTTTAACATATCTAATAATTTGTTTTATAGCATGTAAGTGAGATTCTTTTGATGAAGTTTAAAAGCGTGCACAAAAACAAACACTGAAAATGATATATGGTCTACTAACAGTTAAATAGAGAAGACTACCAATCATAACTCTGTGGAGTTTTTCATGTACATTCTTACCATTTGCATCTTTGTCAAGTTTGATAGAAGTACTTATTGGAGTAGACATCTCCTTTGAGTTTTTCATCTTGAACTTTTTCACAAGTTCACGAGCACACTTCCCTTAATTGATAAAGATTCAACCTTTTGCTTGTTTGATATGCAAACCAAGAAAGAAATTGAGTTCTCCCATGAGACTCATTTCAAATTCTTATTACATCCTTGAAGAGAAATCTTCACACAAAGATTCATTAGTAGAATCAAAAATAATATCATCAATATAAATTTGAACTAGCAAAAGATTTTCTTCAACATGCTTGATAAATAAAGTATCAATCTTTCCTTTAGAAAAAACATTTTCAATAAGAAATTTTGACAATCTTTCATATCAAGTACGAAGTGCTTGCTTTAAACCGTATAAAGCCCTTTTCAATTTAAAAATATGATCCGAAAAAACACAATCTTCAAAACCTGGAGGTTCAACAACAACAACTAAGCCATTTGTCCCAAGTATTTGGCGCAGGCTACATGAACCAAAAGAGAATTACAGCGGATCGGGCACATGGATCAACTTTCTCCACTCATTTCTATCGAGCAATATGCCTTCATTAAGACCTTTAGCCCTATATCTTGTCGTATCACCTCCATCCATGTTTTCTTCGGTCTCCTCTGCGCTCTTTTAACTTGCATTAATCTGATTAGCTCTCACTTGGAGGTTGTTTCACATAAATTTTCTCATTAAAAAATTCATTCAAGAAAGTACTTTTGACATCCATTTGAAATAATTGAAAGTTTTTAAAACTTGCATAGGCTAGAAGCATTCGAATCGCTTCTAATCTAGCAACATGAGCAAAAGTCTCATCAAAATCTATGCCTTCCTCTTGATTGTATCCTTGGGTTACAAGTCAAGCTTTGTTTCTAGTAACAATGTCACTTTCATTTAACTTGTTACGAAAACTTATTTGGTGCCAATGACAGAACATCCTTTGGTCTTTGTACAAGATCCCAAATATTATTTCTGTCGAAATTATTCAATTCCTCTTGCAATGCTAAAAATCAAAATTCAGCATTCAAAGCTTCATTAATGTTTCTAGGTTCAATATGAGATAGAAAAACTAAATGCGAACATTTATTTAGAGCTTGAGAGCGAGTTTTTACTCCTCTTGATACGTCACCTATAATCAAGTCAGTTAGATGATCTTTAACTGTCTTTCAAGATTTAGACAGTTTTGGATAGGATGTATTTGAAGATCTAAAATGATGTGAAGTATCAGGTTTTTGTTCATCAGGAGTTCGTTCACTACTGGTAGGATCAATATTCCTGCTGATAGGATCAGAAATACTACTGGTAGGATCGATTCTATCAGAACCTCTAAAACCTAAAATATCTGCTTCTTCAATAATATTTAAAATATGATGATTAGTCTCATTAAAACTCACATGCATGGATTTTTCAACATTTGAGCGTTTATTAAACACTTTATAAGCTTTACTAGAAGAGAAATAATCAAGAAAAATATCTTCATCCGATTTAATTTATCCAAATTATCTTTGGTATTAAGAATAAAGCACTTACATTCAAAAATTTGAAATATGATATATTTGAAATTTTACCCAAGAAAAGTTCATAAGGCGTCTTTTTCAAAATAGGATTAATAATAATGCGATTCAAAATATAGCAAGCGGTGTAAACCGCTTCTGCCTAAAAATATTTTGGTAAAATAAATGAGTTTACATAGTGCGTGCCATTTCTTGCAAAAAGTTCTATTTTTGCTTTCAACAACATCATTTTGTTGTTGTGTTCTTGGTGCCGAAAAAGTGTGTAATGCCATAATCAAGACAAAACTAAGTGAAATTTTTATTCTCAAATTCACCACTGTGATCATTACGAGGTTTGATAACATAAGAGCCAATTTTTCCCACCCTTCTGCAAAAATATTTAAAGAAATTAAAAGCTTCACTTTTATGAATAAAAAACAAAACTCATGTAAACTCATGTAAAACAAAACTCATAAAAAACAAAACTCATCGATAATAAGAAAAGCACAATATTTATCATTTAAATTTAAAGTACTCATGGGACCAAATTAGTCCATGTGTAAAAGTTACAAGGGTTTTGAAGTAGATACCTCACTTATTGAATGAGAAGAACTTTTAAGTTGCTTGTTCTTTTTACATTCATCACAAGTTATCTTTTTGGGCTTGTTCAATGTGGGAAGTCCTTGTACAAGCCTTTTATTGGACAATTTTGAGATAAGATCAAAATTAGCATGTCCAAGTCTTTTGTGCCATAACTAGAAATCATCTTCTAATGCGACCAAACACTTAACACTTTGGTTAGTTAAAACAATAATATCAATGGTATAAACATTTTCATTTCAAAGTGCTTCAAATAAAAGATTTCCTTCACAATTAATGATAATGCATTTACTAGGTCTAAAAATGACATTCATACCTTTATCACATAGTTGACTAATGCTAATAAGATTAGTCTTCAAACCATCTACTAGCAATACATTTTCAAGAATAAGGAAAGATTTCTTACCAATAGTTTCAATACCATTGATTTTACCTTTTTCATCATCGCCAAAGGTGACCGTGCCACCTTTACAACTTGATAGGGCTGCAAAAAGATTTGGATCTCCTGTCATGTGTCTTGAGCAACCACTATCAATGTACCATTTCATTTTACGTTGAGAGAGGTTGGGTGCCTACAAGAGAATTTTGAGATATATACTTTTAGGTACCCAATATCTTTTGGATCCTTGAATGTTAGTATCTCGTTTAGGAACCCATTTTAGATAAGAAATAGTATGAAATTTTTTCTTATAAAATATGAAGTACTAATATGTCCTCTCTTCATACAATATGTGCAAATAAGATTTGAAGTGTTGTGATGAGATGATTATGAAAATCATGATTTCTATACTGATAGAATGACATCCTACCAGACTGTTATTGGTAGAATGGTATCCTACCAGGATCTGATCCAGTTCTACCAGCCTGATTTTGTACATGAACAGTGCTGTAGGTAGAAGTAACATCAGTAAATCTTTTTAAACGGATCTTTAAATCATCATTTTCAATTTGAAGTTCTACGGTTTTTGCAAGCAATTCATTTCTCTTAAAATATTTTCATAAATAGATGAAAAAGATGCATGTTCTTTTTTCAATGTAGTGAATCGTTTTGAAAGTTTTTTATACTCTGCAACGAACTCAATGTAAGTATCTTCTATTTTTTCAGAAGTAATTTAGTCATCGAGGGTTACCTATTCGTTGTCCGCGAGGAAGCATATGTTTTCATTTGAGATGCTCAAATTTGCTTCATCTTTTTCTTCATTCTCGGAATCACTTAGTTCCGATTCATCACATCCTACATATAAAGTTTTCTTCTTGAAGAACTTTTTAGCTTTTCCTTTTAGGTTGGGATAGTCTTTCTTAATGTGACCTTATTGCATTCATAACAATTTATGGAGCTAATCTCATCTTTTCTTCCATTTGATCTTTGAAAGTTTCTCCTTCTGTTGAATTTCTTTCTCATCATTTTGTTAGCCTTTTGATGACATAAGTAAGGTCATCATCTTCATTCGTACTTTCTTCATTTGAAAACTCATCTTATGTTCCTTTGAGAGTTATGCCTTTTTTTTTTTATTTGAGTGGCATCATCTTACTCTCTTTTCTTTTGAAGGTTCATTTTGATCTCCGCATTCTTCAAGATTTCCATTAATTCTTGGAAGGAAAGAGTTTTGATATCTTTGTAAATCTCTATTGGATTGATGATACTATTGTATTCCATGCGTAGAGATGTCAACACTTTATTGTTCATTTCAAAGCAAGTAATAACTTTTTCAAGAGATTGGAGATTGTTAGTGATGTTTTTGAACCTATTAAGAAATTCATCATTATACTTGTTAGGCAACAATCGAATAGTTTCAAAATGTTGTGTAAGCATATTTATTTTATTATTCTTAATTTCATTAGTCTCCTCATTGGTAACTTCAAGATAATTCCACATTTCTTTGGCACAAGTGATATTCATAACTTTATGAAACTCATTGCAAGATAATCCGTTGATAATACGACTAATAACTTTGAAATTTAAATTAGCATAAGAGAAATTTCTCTCGTCCCATTCGAACCGAGATTTAGGAACCTTCTTACCATCTACCTCTATAGTAGAAGAGGTGTAGCCATCTTCAATCATGACTCAAATCTTTTAATAATAAACTGAATATGAATTCTCATGCGTGCTTTCTAATATGCATACTTTGTATCATTAAATAGTGGTCTATTATTGGATCTCCCCTCTGGTAGAATAAGATAACTAGTGGAAGCCATAGGTTCAGTCTCTAGGATATAAGCCTAAAATAGGAGTACCAACACTCTGATACCAATTGTTGGAACCTAAAGGAGGGTGAATAGGGTGGTCAAGGGTAACAAAAAAATTTAAATATTCAAGTTATAAGACAAAACTGTAAAATATGACAGACTTGATAGATCACCCAGTCTGATGGTAGGATGAGTGGTAGAATCAAGAGAGTAGAAAATAATAATATAACAATAAATGCATATCAGATAAAATACAATAATAACAGCAGAGATAATGCAAGCAATTTTAGGATCGTTCAGGAAACTCTCCTACATTCACCACCTAGAGGTCTCCCTCTAGAATTTGTAAATTTACTAAAAAAGCTTTTCCTTGAAGCAGGGATTACAACTATCAAGACTTTTCTTTGAGCTTGAATTTTCAACTCACCAAGATGCTATCCTATCTTGAATTTACAAACCATCAAGATACTCCGGATCTTAAATTTTCACACCACTTTTACCCTGAGGCACACAACAAAGAATATGACAAAAGATTTTGTTGTCTAACACACAATAAGAACTAAAATGAACACAATGATAAAATACAATAGAAGACTCTATGTAATCATATATTTTTAAGAATTATCAATTAATAACTTGACACAAAAAGTCTAAAGCAATAAGATTGAGAATCTATAATAAATGTAGAACATGAGAATGAGATTCTTCAATAGAAAAGTAAATGAAGTGAATGAATTTCTCTTACATTAAATGCTTGAGACTTTTCTGAAGATCAGAATTTTGAATGTAGATGATTGGTTCAACAACTTTGATTTGGTAAGATGTGAAAATTTAAAGCTTGAATGGTTGAAGAGCATTGTTTTTGCTTTTATGAGATTTTCAGGATAGTATTCTTGTGATGTTTCTTTTGCAATGAATGAACAAAGTATTATATAATCAACAAGTCAAGTCCAGAGTGAATCCAACCGTTGGAGATACAAGAGAGAGACTTATTTTTCTGCCCGTTTTAGCATTTAATGCTGCTGAAACAAGATATCAAAACTGTGATAAATTTTGGGCAATAAATGCTACTGATGCAGTCGGATATAGAGAAGGTAGGAGATATTTGAGATAATGAAAGTGATGAAAATATCTTTCTAAACATATTCCCGACGGATTTCTAATCCAGTTGTAAAAACAAGACAGTTTGGGCTACAGTGTACTGTCAAACAGTAGGACAATGACATGGACCGACCAGATTTTCAGTTGTAAAAAGAGGTATGTATGACACACTTGTAAAAAGGGCTACACATAGATGTATGGTGCGGATTATTTTGAGATTTTCTCTCCAGTTGCTCGTCTGTAACCCTTTCGAATTTGTTCTCCGTGGCTGTTAATATGGAGTGGTCCAATTAGATGTTAAGAATGCTTTTCTATATGGAGACTTAAAGGAGAGAGTTTATATGCATCAATCTCCTGTGTCTGTTGCGCATGGGGGGAATGTTGTCTGCAGACTTGAAAAGGCAATTTATGGACTCAAATAGAGTCCAAGGGTATGATTTGAGAAGTTCAGTTTGGTTATCTCTGGTACTTGTTTTGTTCGTTGTCATTCAGCTCACTCAGTCTTTGTTCATAATACTAAGTTTGGCTCAGTGATTCTGACAGTGTATGTTGATGATCTTTTGCTGAATGAGAGTGACTTTATTACCTTAGTAGAAATAAAAGAGTATCTCAAGCTTCATTTTGTGACGAAGAATATGGGGAAGCCAAAATATTTTCTTGGGATTGAAGTTGCCTATAAAAACATGAGTTATTTCTGTCTCAGATGAATTATGCGCTTGATTTCCTTGAGGAAATTGGCCTTTTGGGGTGCAAATATGCTACCACTCCAATGAAAACTAATGTGAATTTATGGTGTGATGGTGGTCATTCTCTTGACGACCCTGGACAATATTGGAGGTTGATTGAAAAATTGATCTACCTAACCCTGGACAATATAGGAGGTTGATTAAAAAATTGATCTACCTAACAGTCACTGGGCTTGATATAATATTTGCAATCAGAGTACTGTGTAGGTTTATGCATCAATCTAGAGAGGTTCATTGGACAATAGCTTTGAAGGTTCTTACTTATGTCAAAAGCTCTCTTGAAAAAGGTTTGATGTATAAGAAGCCTGAACATGTTCGCATTTGTGGTTAGTCTGACTCAGGCTATGCTGGTGACAAGGGAGATAGGCAATCCACTGCTGGTCATATATATTTGTTGGAGAAAATCTTGTGATATGAAGGAGTAAGAAATAAGATGTTTATAGTTCTAGTGCAGAGGCTGAGTATAGAGTCATGACTCATACTGTCTGTGAGATGTTAAAGAACCTATTGTTAGAGTTTGGATTTAGACAGTTTAGACCTATGCCTATGTTTTGTGATAACCATTTTGCTATTTATATCGTACAGAATTATGTGTTTCATGAGAGGACTAAGCATACAGAGATTGATTGTCATCTGGCCAGAGATGCATGGATCAAAAAAGTGGTTTCTCTACCATTTACTCCATCTTCAAAGCAGTTGACGGATTTTCTCACCAAAACAGTTTCGTCAAATGCATGATTGATATCTATGCTCCAGCTTGAGGGAAAGTGTTAGATAAGCTATTGAGTTATTAGGCTATTGGGCTTCTACCCAATAGTTTGTACCCATCACTTGTATTTTATATACACCTTATTTGCTCTAATGAAAATTAATCTAGGGTTTATGGTTGCCAACATTTATCCTAGTTCTTATGCTAGTTTATGTATAAATGCACGCCAGGTTAATTTCCTTGCATACATCCCTATATGCCTCTTGTTTGAACTTTGAACAATCTGAGCAGTTTAACATTTACGTGTGAGGGTCTAGATTTGACCCTATACAGATGCCCCTCACTGTGAGATACATATGACTTGATTTGGCCCTGACAAGAATCCGGAGACTGTAGTTTTGTTTGTATAAAGAGGGTAAACCATGGAAAAAAAGGCTGTTTCTTGCTTGTGTTTTCAGCTAGCAATTTGCCATAGTGAATGAAACCTCTCAAACATTCTTTTCAGTCTTCCTTCAAAGGTCTGCAAGAGAGCACTGAGCACTTTATTGTGCTTCAGTCTAGTGCAATATTGATTAGTTTGCTGCAATAAAGCATTGCAAAATTTTAATTAGCTACTTGAGTTCACAGAAATTATATTGTTCTTACTATTATTTTATCACTAATGTTTGAATTTGGATCATTTTTTTGGTCAATAGATTTCTAGAGTTACTACCTCAACTGTTACATTTGACAGAATCCCTGCCTTTTTTTCTTCTGAGAAGGAGCTGTAGCTCGGAATGTCATTGATGCAGTCTATATTAACAAAATTCAAGAAGTTAAAACATAATGATATCTCAACAAATGACACGATGAATCCATCGTCAAACTGACATTCAAATTAATAATAATAAGGAGAAAGAAGAGAAAAATGAACAGAAGGAAAAGGATTTGGGTTTGGGATGGGAGCCCAAAGAGAGAAGAGAACTGTGGATTTCCTTTCTGGAGAGATAAAGAGGGAGAATCATCTGCTTATTATGACAACACCCACCTACATCAATCCAGTGTTTGTTTGTTTGCACATCTGATGTGTTCTTGTCAAGTTTATTGTTCAGAATGCTCAGAATAGAAACATTTAGGGTGCATTGGAAATTTGGAATGTGTCAATAGATCATAAAAATGTTTGATTTTGGTCTTGCTTTTGAAACTAAAAAGTATTAGTCATTTCCTTAGTGAAATATTGGGATAGGACGAGAAACTGGCTTCTAAATTATATTGAAAATTTCTGCTCAATAGAAAGTTTCAATTCTTTGATTATCCCTTTCTGTTAACTATTAGTGTTTCCAATTTTAATCCGATTTCTTCTGTTACCAAATGGTTACTAGGTATTATAGATTTTAAAATCTTGTATTTTTCAAATCTAGAAAGAACTAAATTTCTAATAGTTGCTGTAAAAACATCCTAAGTACACCCTTAAGTATTTTTCTCATGTAATGTTACTGTAGTTATCTTTTTTGTTTTCTCTCTTTTTCATGTCTATCTTTAAATGCCTGCCCATATCCCAGATAAAGGAGAATTGTTTTAAATAGCCGACATTTAGTGCAGAATTTTGATGGGTATATATAACATGGATTCTTTATAGTATACTTCTAGGTTTTTAGAGACACACTAAACCAATCAAGGGGACACACAACTCTATTTGATTTTGAATTCTCGTAGTGGTATAAACCTGAGAGCAAGTAATACTGTAATAGGCAGTTACAGAAAGGCATGCTGTTGCAGCCACACCCTGAGCGTTCCTCTCGGCCTTGCTGGTACATCACAAGCTCTCTTTATACCGTTCCTCTGAGAGAGGTTGGTGGAATTCCATATTAATTCCTGTAACATTGCATCCTGTTCAAACACTCTCATGCTGCTATGTTTCAACCATATTAAAAGAAGATAATTAGACAAGGATATTGAAAACATACATGATTTTCTTGTATATAAGATGACTGAACGTAAGTATGTAACAGATCCTTCTTGATTATATACATTATCCTTCTGAATGCTAGACTTTTCGCAAGATGGTTGGACGATATAAACATGTTATGATGCACTTGGAAGACTATTTGTTTCTGATTAAGACTATGACACTTATGTGAATCTTGTGATATATATGTGTGCATGTGAGGTGGTTCATCTGTAACTGTGTGCACTATCCTTCTGAATAGTAGAGTTTCTGCAACATGTTTAGATGATATGAACATGTTATAGTGTACAATGGCCTGGAAGACTGTTTTGAAGTTTTTGATATTCATATCATTGTCCTCGTGAAGGAGAAGTATAGAATGGCTTCCTTAACATTAGGATTATGAGTATATGCTTCTAGAACATCAGTTCCCCCATGATCCACACCCTGCTAAGTAAATTGGAGCTGCATTCAACTATGCTGTCAGTATCGTTTGTTTGCTTGTATTACCCTTTCTGAAAGTCCAGATGTTAACTTTTTTATTAAGATACATTATTTTCTCTTTTTGTTTGTTGATTTCAGCATTTATAGCGAGGTTAAACATCGGTGCTGATGTCCTTGTGGAAAATGTAAATACCCTTCCAAAGTTCAAAGATGCAGACAGTTCTGATTATGTTAGTGCTCAGTCAAATATTGATAGTGGTCCAGAATTCTGCACACCCGATGAAACTATTGAAGGTATCCTTACATCTATAAATGCTTGACACTATTTTTCAATCATGAATTTATTTCTCATTTATTCTTTCAACTATCACGTTATTTTATTTTACTATGTGTATAACCTATGATAGTTATTAGAGTGTGTAGCAAGAATGGGTATTATTGTAATTCTCTCTTATTTCATCTATATAAAGGACATGCTATATCAATCTAGGGTAAGCAATCTATTCTCCAAATCTGACAATAGTATGAGAACCAAGTTCATAAACATGCAGGTGATCAATTGCCTTCGTGCCCATGGTGTCCGATTTATATAAAAGATAAAGAGTGTAGAGGGTCTATTCGCTAGCTTTCTAAAAAACATCCTTTTGTGAGTTTGTGAGTCTTCATTTTTTTTTTCAAAAGAATTGTATTTCGTTTTATTGTTTAGACGAAAATTAGAAGTTAGCTAAAGTTTTAGCGTCTACCAATATACACTAGTATCTTGTATTGGAGCTGAAGAAAGTTGTCTCTGGTTGATGATTTCCAGTTCCCTTGCACTCCTTGGGGGACGCCATTGTACAGTTGATCAATTGCCTTCTTGTCCATGGTTTCCTATTTATATAAAAGATAGGGGGAGACATTTCTGTTGGCAGCCCTCTGAAGCACTCTTTTATGAGTTACTGAATTTTCAGAATGAAATTTATTCTGTTCATTGTTTAGAAAAAGATTAGACATAAGACAAAACACTGGTGTCTACTATTATATATTGGTATTATTTATTGGAGCTGAAGTAATTTTCCTGTGGTTGATGTGCATTTCCGTTGCACTCCGTGAGCATATCATTGCTTACACGAGTCTTTGAATTTTACTATTCTTGTTCCGTTGCATATCCATTTTAATTATCTTTCTCTAATAGATGCATTATTCTTTCCTTTATTAGTCGACTGGATTACATTTGAAAGGGCATTGCATAGATCAGGAGGCAAATTGTTAACTTTTATCTATAAAGATGAATAGAAATCAAGAGTGGTTATGTATGTTTTGAACGGAATTTCGAATAAAAAGATGGAGGAGAATTTAATGTCTGCTTGCAACTGCAAGAAAACAATTAGTGGAAAAGCTTGTTGCTGCAGCTACTGTTCTTGCAAGTGTGGTTGCACTTGCAGTTAAAATCCCATATGCAACGAAGCAAACAGGAGAACAAGTGGAAGAAGAGATAAGATCTTCCTTGCAACTCATTGAAGCCTCACGACGACGATCCAAAACTAGGAGATCTTTGTCGGTGTAACTAAGAGAAGAGGAAAAGGGAAGAGGAGTGGCAAGAGGAAAGAAGGGCGGAGTAAAAATAGAAGAGGTGTTCTTGCCTTTGGGAGTTGGGACTAAGTGAGAACGTATTTGTGAACATACGGTTTTGTTTTTTCTCCTCCCAAAAATGGGTAGTGCATTGGCGAGTTAGATAGCCCAAATATATTCACTTAATTAGACTCATGAAGTGCCTAAACCAGTTCCCAGAACCGTTTAGATTCAGGCATGGCTCAAATATGTCTGATAGTGCGTCCATTGCCTGTCCGAGCTGTGTTTGTGTCTAACATGTGTTAGATGACTGTATGAGAAGACTTAGGGCCTGTTTGTTTTGCCGCAAGTGGCCGCAAGTGGTAAGTCGTAAAACCTCTTTTCTATTTTTCGCTGTTTGTTTCGTTGAAAAACAACTTGTAAAGTGCAACTCTCATTTTTTCATTTACAGTTGCTACACTTAATTTTGTAGTCATGTAGATCTTACTTTTACACCCACATTTTCACTTGCAGCTGTCACAGTTAATTTTGTGGTTATGTAAATCTCACCTCTAGTACACTTGCAGTTCAAAGCAGTTACTTGATAATCAATATATAATTTAATATTATTAAATATTTAATATTTTAATAGTGTTTAATTTCTTATTTAATTATTTAATTATTTTATATTTTTAATCTTTAGTTTTTATTATTTTAATGCTGTTTTAATATTTAATATTTTATTATTTTAATTTGATATTTTTATTTATTACTTTATTACTTTATTAATATTTATACCAATTTTTTTGATATTGTATTTAGATTTAATATTTTATTAATATACCAATATTATGCTTAAATATAAAATTACTATATATTTAATTAATTTATTTTTATATAAATAATTACTTTATTAATATTATAATATACTTTATTATTATATTATTTTTTATTATGTTAATATTGTAATAGTAATTCATTATAATAATTTTATAATAATAATTTATTATTAAAATTATAATTATATTTACTTTGTTAATTTTATATTTTTATAATATTACAATAATATTACAATAATATTTAATATTATAATAATTTTTTAGTATTTAAAATATTATAACTATATTCTATTATTTTTCTTAAGATTTTTTAATATTTATGTTATATTATTATTCTTAAAATTTTATTAATGTTCTTTAGATTTTCTTAAAATTTTATAATTATTTACTTAGTTAATATTTAGTAATATTTTACTAATTATACTATTTTATTAATATTATTGTTTTAAATAAAATAGTAAAATTATTACTATTTTATCTCAAATTAATACAATTTAATTTTCAATAGTAGATTTAATTTAAGAGTATTTATAATATTAAAATCACTGTTACAGTTAATTTTGTGGTCAACTTTTTCACTTACACTTTTACATTACCAACCAAATACCGTAAAATATAATATACTTTCCCATTTAAATTTTCACTTTACCATCCAAATACTATAAAACACAATATATTTTTTCCATTTACACTTTCACTTTACCAACCAAATATTGTAAAACACAATATATTTTTCCTGTTACAGTTCACTTTTTTCATTCTCATTTGACGACTTACGACTTGCAGCCACTTGCAGCAAAACAAACAAGCCCTTAATTAGGTAGTGTTCTTGTGCACTTGTTCTCTAAACTTGTATTCTCAACTTTACAAATCTGGACTCAGTCAATCTCATTGTTACCCACATGTGATTTTAGAGTTTCCCAAAAAGACATGTGATTTGAGAATTTTCTTTTCTAAATTAATAGTATGTTAAGGCTTGCTTTCTTGGTTATGAAAACATCAACATTGTCTCTCTACTAGTGCTATTTTAGCTTAATATTCCGTTCAGTGGTGCTATTAGCAGCTGCTGTTGTTGCTCTATGTTGTTGGAACATCACTTTGCTTTCTATGCTGGATTCTAAACTCGGCTTATCGTTATGTATTTTCTGTTTTAGTATTATCCTTTTTCATTTCAGTGGGTGAGCCTTTTTCAATGTTATTCATTTATCACTCTCCGAGAATAACTATCTGGAACCCCACCTTGAATTTGAGGGCTTAGGACGGTGTTAGTACCAAGTGCTGTTGTACTTGTATCCATATTATATGTTGAAATTTAATTTGCTATTAATAATCTGTTTATTTGTCCATATTGTATTAAAACTGAAACCATGCACATGCAGCCAGTGAGCATTAGATTAATCAATTTAATCTGTATATGTTGTGGCCCTTTCAAATAGAGGTATCATTCGTTGGATTTGCTCTCAGGTCTTCATCTAGAATGTCATCTTCATTTGCTTCTCATGTTCATAATTCAACTTCAGACAAGGACAACTATTTCCTTGTGTTGATACAATGGTATTATATCCGGTCCTTTGTAGGCTTTGCTAAATGTTGGAGGGACATGGGAAATATAACTATTTTCTCCGATAAATTTGACCTTTGTTTAACAATGTTCTGTCTTATTTTTTCTAGTCTTCACTGTACGAAGTGGCACAAGTGAAGATGTTGCAACAGAGAATAAGAAATTTATCAAGGGCCATTTTCAAGAGGCTCAACATTAATGAAACCCACTGCAAGTCAGCTGGCCAAGCAAAATCATCTTCGGGAAGTAA